>PVJO010007163.1:13229-82205 GCA_004026905.1 Hystrix cristata | reverse complement strand
TTTGGTGCCAGGGATTGAACTCAGGGCCTTGTGCTTCCTAAGCAAGCACTCTAACCACTAAGCTAAATCCCCAGCCAACAAAAAGCATTCTTAAACTATCTCTGAAATATGCTGTATTAGCTTCCCTGATATTGGGGCAAAATATCTGACACCAACAACTTGAAGGAGGAAAGTTTTATTTTGGCTCATGTTTCTCATCGTAAAGTTTGCTAAAAGTAGCCAGCAATATCCAGGCCTCTGCCTGAATATTAGTTTGCCTTGAAATTTCCTCTGTCTCATCTATTGGCCCATCACCATTAAATTCAGCTTCAATACAAAGTTTTAGGACACAGATTTTTTTTTTTTTTTTTTTTTTTTTTTTTTTTTGCCAGCATGTAAAACATATGGGCTCTGCTCCAGTTCTCAATAGGATCTTCATTTCCATTTGAAATTTCACCAGGTTTCCTTTACTGTTCGTGTTCTGCTCTTCTAAACTCTGACCAGAAACCTCACTGGGCTATGCTGATGGCATTGAGCTTTCTTCGGCCTGCTTCTCCTAACTCCATCCATCAACTATATCCAAATGTCGTTAAACCACATAGTGCAAATACGATCAAAGGAATGACCCTACTTCTCTGTTAATATTTTCTGTGTTAGCTTTCTCATTGCTGGGATGAAATACTTGTCAGCCACAGCTTGAAGGAGGAGTAGTTTATTTTGATTCAATATTTCATGAATTTTCTCTGTAGTCAGCTGACTCCAAAGCAGAAACCTCATGGCAGAAGGGCCTGAAGGAAAAGATCTGTGTAGCTCATGACATCAGTGCAGATAAAAGAGGAGAAGAACCCAAGAGAAAGTGGTCAGTGACCAGATGTATTCCCCAAGGTCATGTTGGCTCCCCCCATCCATTTCTTCCTACTTGATCTGACCTCTTAGTGGCCCATTAGGAATACATCAAGGGGTTAACATTCACAATCCAATCATCTTTTCAGGAGTCTCTTACTGCAGTCGAGCTGATGGTCAAGATTATCCTCACCTGCAGCATTTTTAGATAATAGAAAGCATTTTGTTGGTTTTTTACCATCTGTTCAAATAAATACTTTCAGGAGTGTGGGACATGATTAAAACACAGTTACAATCAATTATATATATATATTTATATATGGAATGGATATATGGAATCCTATGCAAATATATAATGCATATACTCATATTCATATGGCATACCAATAAAATTATACTTATATACAAAAATTGTAAATAATCAAATGTAAATACAAAAATGATAAATATTCATGTTGTATATTTGTATGCCATTCTACCCACTGAAAAGTAAACCCTGTTTGGCCTCTAGTTAAATCCAGGCTGTCCTTGTATCTTGTTTTGATCCTGGAATTTAATGACTGATGTTTTGCAAGCGTCAGGTCTGACGATTTAATGTTAAGAGACCTGTATCTTTTACATTATCTCTGGAGAAAGCCATTCATCTTTCAGGAAATCTCACTTCCCTATGACTGGCATGTTATGAGGAACCACAAACAAGCTACACAGAGACATACTGAGGCCACAGTGAGAAGAGCTGGGACACCGGATAGTAGAGATAACGTGATGCTGCAATGTGTGACTCTAGTTGAGCCATCTTAGCTGACTGGAGTCATTTCATCTGTCCCACCCTGTGATTCTGATAAAGATGTAAAGATGACACAGACTATCACTGCTCTTCCCTGTTTGAATTTTTAACTCATAGAATCAGGAAAAATAAAATAATTGTTATTTGAGGTGGAGTGATACGAAGTCATAAGTTAATATAATAAACTTTTATTCTTAAGAAACTGAAGGTTCTATGTTAGTCTGAAAAATAACAATAGAATTAATTTTACATTTTAATCCTTTACTATGTGCTTAGTGTTTTATACACACCATCACATGTGATCATTAAAACAACACTCTGATCTAGGTACTATTTTTGTCTTGTCTTGAGTAAATTAAGACTTCGAGAATCATCCATTGATTGTCTTACTGTTGTATAGGTCAGCAGTTCTGCAGAATCTGTTGATTACGCTATAAAGTCTCAAAAGCAGTAGAGGTCACATGCTTATATATGCAGGCTCTAGGGAAGAAACTTCTTTAGATTCATTCTAGTTGTTGGCAGAATTAATTTTCTTTTCAGGATATAGAGCAAACCACAAAATGATCTGTTCTCATGGTTCTGATCTATACCTACCTATTCACTTCTTTTTTCTTCAACTTGTGCTTCTAATTCTTCTTTTGCTCTTAAGAGCTCAAGTGATAATAGTGACACTATTATGATAATTCGAGCTAATCTTTCTAATTTAATACTATCTACGAAGTTCTTTTTTGTCGTGCAATGTACATGCACATGTGTAACGACCATGGTAGAATGTCACAGGTGCCAGACTCCCACCTTCTGCAAGCCCGAGGCGACTCTAGAATTGTGGTTCATTTCTGAAGAACACTTACCCGTGCTAGACTGGTTTTGCTCTGTGACTCATTCGCCCCACAAGCCACCCACTCTGTCACACAACACTGTTACCCGGGGTGGAAACATTGTGGGCTAGCCAACTTTTATCCATATTTCTTCCTCTTACCCTTTGGTCCTGGTCCAGATGTCATGAAAAATGGAATATCCCATTTGACCTATTTATAGCCACATCATTATAAAAATGCCACAGTTACCACCAGCTCTGTGTGTAGTATATGCTGAGAATAATGGTTTAATCAGGGGATGATGCAACCTCTGGCCACCTTATGTGTAATTGGAAAGCAAGGAACCATCATTATTTCAGAGGCTGTATTGTATGTCTATCAACCATCTGGAGTGTATGGATTTTAGGGTTTAAAATAGGTTTTTCTTAGTAAAAAAATATTTCTCTTGTACTTTACCACATAATTTTGATGAAATTACATTAAAATTGTTGTCATTGCCCTTCATCATGTTTATACTAGATTGTATTTTAAGTTTTGTATTTGACGAAAGCTATGGATTGCAGATATAAAGTGAAAGGTAAAACAAACATCATCACTGAACAAATGAAAAATCTATCAAGACCTAGTTTTCTAGAACACTCTATATATCTCTCATCTCCCATATCAGAATCACACAGCAACTAAATGCTTATTCTGCATTATGTCCTTCTGTACTCAGAAATTTGCTTGGAAGTACACTTTCATCAGCACACAATTGTTGAAATTCATAATTGAAAATTTGAAGTCAAAACTTGAACCTTGGAATCAGTATATTCATTTTTCTTAAATAAATGCCCAAACTCATAAATCATGTGTTCTTTCAACAAATATTTCTGAGTGAAAACTGGGCCAGGCTCTCCATTAAGGAATAAAACTTCGCAGATGAAACGTAGTCTTCAGTGTCAATCCATCTGCACTCTCATGACCAGACACACTTAAAATGAGTTTGTAGGGCACAGTAAGGATACAATTGTCACCAGAAGTAAAACTATTGCATTTTCATGCAAGAAAAAGAAAAAAAAAAAAGAGTGATATTCCTAACTGCAAATTGCATACTGTACTGATTTAACTCCTTTCCATGTCTTTTAACATCTACTAAACAAAACTGTCCATGATATGCATGTATTGACACATTATTCATTCAGCAAGATTTTCAAGGTATATTATGACCTGCAAAATATTTTTTTAAAAGACAAAGTTAAAAAAAGTTCCCAGATTTCTAGAAGTTTATGATCAGTTGGACATACAATAGAGCAATAAGCAAATATTTGAATATGAAAACAAAGATATATGCACATTTTAAATGCATATGTATATAGAAATGAACTTTATATATTGTATCTACATAATGAATTTTGAAAGGACTAAATGAATCTGTAGGAACTAAAAAGTTGATAGATGAGAATGTTGTGGGAGGAGAGACTTGTCAGTGTGACTACTCTGAATTGGAAAGCTGAAAGTCCTACCTGAGAAAGTGTCATTTAAGCTAGAACATGAGCCCAATAGTCAAGTTTGTAGACTAATAGACTACATATACAGGACAGAGTACATGGTTCCACGCAACCAATATAAAACTTCTTGGAAAGGAATAAGCATGAAATACACCAATAATACATGATTGTGAAATTTGCCTAGAAAGGCAGCGTCCACAGAGGACAGTGGCCTGAGAGAAAGTCATAAATTGTGCTTCTTTATGTGTTTATTCATCTGGAAATGGAGTATTATATAAGTAAGGAGTTTGGTTTTCATAATTCACTGTTTCCTACAGTCAGTAACTAATAGGGAATTGCATATTATAAAAGTATTTTTTGATTCATGGATTTTACTTTGAGAAAATCAAATTTGCCAACTCATTAAAACACTAAATAAAGCTCTAATGTCACTTTAGGTTTTTGGTAGTATTGACTCCTATTTTTCTAACAGACAAAATGTAATCTCATAAATTTTTCCTGAATATAAACAAAAACTAATAGAAAAATTAATAATCAAAATCAATGATTTGCTAAAGTCAAGGAAGAATTATATGTATTATTGGAATCATAAAACTGTATTCTATAGAAATAAAGTAGTGCAATAACCAGATAAATATTCATAAAAGAGTGAATCTCATCAGCAATCGTCTTCTGGCAAATAGACAGATTATCTCCAATATCTAAGAAATAGATCATTTAATGTACTCGTATATTTAGCAACTGATATGGACCACATTCATCAACACATGAACATCTCCAACTGAATAAAACTGCACATTGCTAAGGCCAGAAATATTTCAAAATTGTACATTATTTTGAAAAGCAGTACATTTTAATATAGTGATTGTGAAATTAACATTAGAAACACATGTAATATAATTTACTTCCATCCTATACTATAAGATTTGCCTTTTAGAGATTAAACACTTTCTTTAATTTCTGTAAGTAAAACTTGAGAAAATAGATCATCAAATGTGTGTTTGCATTATAAATTCCATACTGAGTTGTAAGAATTATATAAATCTGATATTTATTTTAAATATTTTAAAAGTACTTTCAAAACTTACTTACATTTTGTAGTATCATTAGAAATTAATTCTTATGAATGTGTATTTTAATTTAATGCTATTGATTTGCTATTATATTTTAATTATAGCATTAAATTAGGCAAAAAATACCTAAAGGGATATATATTGTGAGAATTTTAGCTTATTTCACTTACCCTTTTTTTAGAGCAGCACCATTTACTTATTTTTAATTTTAACAAAATGTAAGATCATGATGTACTTAGAATATCTGTTCTCATTCTAGTTTACTTTTAAAATGCTTCCTGAAATCTGCAGTGAATGTCAAACATTACATTTGTCTGGCTAAATAGGCTCATACGTAAAAACAATCTGGAAAATTAATGTCCTCTACTGATATTCAATAACCATAATCTAGTATGTTTTCAGGAACTATGAATGACTATGTTCATACTGGATGTTAGATTTTATAAGATGAAATCGTAACTATCAGTCTTCCCAAAAACTAGCATCAGGATTCGAATAATGATGAAGGTATTTGTCAAAAGGAAATGGGGATCCTCTCCAGTTTGTGTCAAATTGGCTTATAAAAGGATAGATCAATACATTGTGCCCACAAATTGAGTGTATATAAAATGATTTATATTTATATGATTTTTTCATGTAATGAATATTTAAATAGATGTCACAACTGAAAAGTACATGATTAATGTTATTCCAGAGAAGGTGATTAGCTATGGTTTTCTGCATATTGAAAATACAAAATTAAAAAAAAAATACTACTCTTCCAAACAGAAACTGAAAATAGATTAATTTTATTTGAATTTCTGATATGTTGATGTACTCAAATAAACAATAAAGATATGCGCTGATTATTTCTAAATTGTATTTTCAAACTATTTTCAGCACTTTAATACATAAAAGATTCTACTTTTCTTTTCTGTTAAAATTCTTGTAAAATTTAATAAGTATATTACAGCAAGTTTTAAACCTTTGAACATTTGGAGTTTGTTATTTTTATTAATTTAATAATAACAATTACATTTTATTAATATAAGCAGGTACCTCAACGCTTTAAAATGTTTGGTCCTACAGTTTCTTAAAGCAATTATTTGATGCTGGCAGGGGAAAGATATTTCAATTAGCTCAAGATGAAGGAGGAAAGCTAGGAAGAGAAGTAAAATCTTAGTCCTGAAATTCTTTCCTGATTCATTGTTGTTTAATTCCTCGATTAATTCCCACAGGCAGCTCATGTAAATATCTTGTTAGGGTTCAAAGAAATATATACGGCTGATATATATTTGACCACTTCTATGTAGTGTTTGAGTAACGTTTATACATGTAAACCACCCAGAAATCACTACTTTTGTATTCCCTTCCTTCGTTGTTTATTTTCACCTTGGCCTGATATCAATTTATATGATCCAAATGTGTGTCTCCTCCAAAACTCATATGTTGAAATCGAAGAAGTAGTATTAGGAGTATAGGTTTGGGATGTGATTAGGTCTTGTGCTGGTCAGGGTGAAGACACCATTAGGAAGTTCGCTTATGAAACAGGCCGTGGGAACTCACTGGACAATGCAGCTTCTGGGGCCTTGATCTGGGTCTTTCTTGCTTCCATAACTAAAAAATAAATGTCTATGGTTTAAAAAAAAATAAAAAAACTACAGTTTTAAGATATATTTGTTAGAGAAGATGAACTGGACTAAGAACACAATTTGCCAGTATTTTCAGTATGATTAGAGGTAAAGAAGTGGAATAAAGACTTCGGAAAACCTAAACAAATAGAAAAAAATTGTTGGGTTAAATAAATAATTGTTAAGAAGTTTCGAGAAGAACAGACCTTTGATCAAACCTGTTCTTTTTTGAGATAGGCAAGGTACACATGATAAAAGGATGAGAAGCAGAACTTATAAAGGGAAAAAAGGAAAGGAAATGAACAAAAATGATGGGACCTGTTTTTAACATGTGATTTGAGGTAATTGTATGGATTCAACAAAAAAATGAAATCAGAGTTAAAGTTAGAAGAATGGAAGAGGTGGAAAGACAAAATGTAAAGCCAATGTGAAAGCAGTAGACTTACCAGGGTCTGAGTTTAAGTTTAATCACTGCTTAGAGAAGTATTACAGGCTGAGGAGGGAGGGAGGATTTCGGCATTTTTCCATTTTTGCCAACCAGAGTTGCCTCAGGATGGTACAGCAGTACAGTGCTACTACTAGGGATCCAAATGTCATGGTTGGTGCAAAAGAAAGAATAATGACATTAGCAGATGTCCGGGTCCTCAACTTTGAATATGTTAAACTAAATGACAAAGAACAATAAAGTGTCCTTTTATGCCTGAGATACGAAATTTAAAATATGTATGATGTATGTTTGCTGATTGGAGAAACTGATTTCCTTTCAGAATCCTAGAGTCTCAGTAAACGAAATTCTTGGAATATCCTGAAGTGTTGTGGAGGTGGGAAATGAGGTGTAGATTTCACTTTTGGCCAACGTTTATATCAGTGCTCAAAACAGAGAAAATTCTAGTGAAAACAGGAAAACAGGAGACTAAGATCTCATTTGATTGGTCACAATTTGAGAGAGAACTAAGGGAACGCAAGCAGTGTCTGCAAGGGCTGGATCTATAAAGCAGGCTGGAAGGCGGGAAGGCCAGTGCGCTTGAGGGCACGAGCTTGCACGACGGTTGCCTCTATGGTCTGAAAGAGGGCGGGGAGTGAAAGAAGTCAATGGACATCAGCTTGTGTCTCCGTACAGATCAACACCTCACGGAATATCACTATATTGTGCTCTGTCGTTTCATTGGCATAAGAAAACTTGACCTCATTTCATTTTTATTAACTTAGTTTGTAGAATTCTTGATTTTTTTTTAGAGGTTCTTAGTGTGAAAGGAAAACAATACAGACAGAAAATATAGGTAATGAGTAAATGTAGCTGGATCAATCATACCTTAGGTAGTTTACATAGTTGTTTAGATTTCACTGGTTGATTCATTCCATCTGATAAATGATCAGATAATCTGTGCAGACATAGATGAAGAAAATTTAAAACTTTTTAGAAATTCAGTATAGGAAGTTCAAGTTGTAGTCTCTGGAAGCACATATTGGGAAGACATTAAAGTAGCCTAAATTCTTTTGGTCAAGACACATGAAATAACAACCAGGTTCGTTCCTTGGGGATGTAATTAAGTCCATGCAATAGCCATAGTCAGAATTTGCTACTCAATTGTCTTAATATGTTTTGTTTTGTTCAAATAACTGAGGCGGAGTAATTTACAATGAATGAAAATTGCTTGGCTCATAATTTTGGAGGCTGGGAAGTCAAGTAACAAAGGGCCAGGATCTTCTTGTTGTGGGGTCTTCTCGCCACGTCATCCAGTAGTGGAAGGCAGAGGTGAGAGAGACAAGAGGGGGCTAAATTCTCCTTTTAATTATTCACCAATTCGACCTATAAGAGGGAGGTGTTACACCCTAACCACCTCTTAATGCCATTACAATGGCAATTAAATTTCAACATGAGTTGTTCAGGACACAAGTATATAAACAGTTGCAGTGATAATTGGTTTTGGAGATCATGTGATTGAATGTGTCTTCTAGAGTCAGCCTATCGAATCCTTGTCTCATCACTGGTGAATCTGACTCCAAGACATTACAGCATGCTGCTTGGTACATTACAAAGCAGGCTTGTTTTAAGAACCAATGATTCTGAGAAGTAAATTCAGTATTACAAGTTATTTTTCTTGACTTTAAGTTGCAGAAGCATATCACCTGGGAAAGACTTCCATTATTGATTTTAATTATATATTTCTATCTTGCATCTAGAGGGAGACAGGCATAAAATATAAAAGATATGAGGAAACAGATACTTTTATATTTGTTGTATTATGTCAAAGTATCTCTAGTTATTTTTTTTCTTCTTTCAAAGAATATCTAAGTTACTTTAGAGAAAGTGTGTATACTTGTGAAATGCCATTGAATGTCTGTGTAGATAGAGATCTGATCTTTGATTACAAAATATCCATTTCTGAAATATTATTTGAAAAATAATCTGGGATATGTTCCTTAACCATTTAGGTGAGATTATTTAAATACGCCTGTGTACCTCTTCTAATTTCTGCCTTTCTGGGGGTTGCAATGGTCTATATATGTTCTCCAAATTCCATGTGTTGGAAATTTAATCCCCAGCACAACAATATTGGGAGGTGGGAATTGTGGGGATTATTAAGGTCATTAGCTCCCTTTCCCCATGAATGATGAATAATCTTCATCGATAATGATGATTTATGCCCAAGCATGAAAAGGGATAGCAGGGCTAAGTTTTCTCACTTAGCTCTGAGGTTTTTGACCATGTATGGAAAAATCAGGAGTTTCATCACCAAATGCCAGCACCTTGCTCTTGTACTTCTCACTAAACAGTGACAATTAAATTTCTGATCTTCATAAATCACCCAGTCTCTCAGATCTGCTATTACACCACACAGTGAACTAAGGTCAGTGCACACCTGAATATACACTTTGTTTTGGAGTTTGGCATATATTGATCTCATCTTTACAGAAGTTGGGAGACTGGCAGAAATTTTGGAAAGACAAAAAATTTCATAGAAAGAAACAATATCTGTAGGATAAACACTCATTGGAACTATGTTGTCAATGTTCAGAGAAAACAATTTGAGGTTTTATGGATTTTTTTATGCAAAGGGTTTGTTAAACTGAGGGACTTACTCTTCTTTCAAGTTTTCCATACTCTGGAACGTTAAACAACCTTCGTCCTCATAAAATAGCAAGTTTGAAACAGGATAAGTAAAACTACATCTGAAGAATGAGAAGAAAAAAGATAAAATAAAAGGTGCTATGTGGTTAAAAAAAAACAAAAACAAAAACAAAAACAAACAAACCAAAAACCAGAAAACTACTGGGTTTTGGAAGAAGGGAGAAGTAGTAAACACTTGAAAGAGAAATTTTAACCAGATAAGATTATTCTGGTTTTTTTAATAATCCAATAGCCCCTAAAAATATGAGTATTTTGATAACTGTGACTACTAGCTATGATGGTCACCTAAAATTACCTGACTCTCCTATAGTATTTGTGCTTAGGGCTGGATGACTTAATGGTGGTGAGAAAGAATATTATTATTGCTGTTGGGGTTAAGACAGCATAGAGTTGGAATTCCAGATCTGCTGTATTCTTGGATTGTGACAGTGGAGAGAAATATTTAGCTGCTACAAATTAATAATTTCATTTTATTTTAAAGATCATAATTATTATTTTTAAATAGCTTAATTAGTTTAAGAGTCTTTCTAAATAGAATTCACTATTTGAATTATAAAAGGAAACTCATTTACCCTAATGGAGAAACTGGATGTGATTGCAAAAATTGATTTGAGTAAATCATTATATCTGAGTCATCCTTTTTAAAACATTTATGGAGCCTGGCAATGATTTCTATAGGGTTACTTGTTATCCTGTACTTTTCATCCTTCATGTGAAGGAAGTTTGTTCCATGTTCTTCCAACATTGATATTTATGGGAGTGTTAATATCAAAAAGAGTCACCTTCAAACTTTCAACTGTAGCCTTAGAGCGGGAAAAGGGGTGGTGAAAAGTTGAGCAAAGACGCTAATTTTTCAGGTCATTTGTAACTGGACCTGCTGTATAATCACGACTATCTCTAATAAAACATTTATTCTTTTCTATATATTCATTTTCAAAAGGTGCCTCCAAATTTCCTCAAACAAAAGACGTCATCCAAAAATCTATGTTAAGTCAAGCAGGATGTAAAACAGTGGCGCCCACAATTTCACAAGAGACTCATGCCAGCTGGCTCAGCCTTTCCTCTGAAGATTGAATACTAGAAGTGCCATTGCCAGCACCTGTGGCAGATGGTCAGCGGAGGGAAAACCGTTCCAGCCAGCCAATCTCCGTCTTTCAATCCCCACGTACCGGGGACAGATGGCAGCAGGCGTGACGCTGCGCACGGCAAGGGCTCAGAAAGCAGACCTCAGTCAACCTGAGACCTGCTATTAAGATTTGCTTGCCTTGTTTGTAAAAGATCCCAAATCCAAGCCTGGGATAATCAGAACGCCAAGGAAAGAACAGTGTAAAATCTGAAACTGTATTTGGTAGGAAGCACTTACATAAACATGATATATTTAAATCTCTACTCCAACGTATAAAAAAGTCTCAGTGGATAATAAAAAATACTTAACTTTCGTTATCTCCTCTTCTTTGAACCCAATAGCAAGAATCTTTACTAGTAAAAGGGAAATAATTTTTATCGTATTATTCTCCCTCAAAAAATCCCTTAAAAAAAATAGAGCCCATTTAAGAAGGAAGTATCCCTCAAGGTTTCATGTGGTTGTGTAACAATATTTAGAATTGGCCACCAACTTTTAAAACCTAGCAACGTCCATCTGACAGTGAAATTCTGGTAACTGCAACCCATTCTGCGTTCACCAGCTTGTTGGCCGGCCTTGACCCCAGTGGAAATAAATTCTTTCTCTGCTTGGCAACAACCCGAGGCTTTTCCTACTGACTTACACCTGGGCTCTGTTACTCAGCAATTTCATCTGCCTGCACTCTAGCTTAGTCATCTGAATCACAGAATCTTCGAACTTTAATGTACATCAGATCACCTGGAGGGATTGTTGAAACAGATCACTCCACCAGGTCCTGTTTCTGATTCAGTAGCACCTTGGCCTTCACATATTTGCATTTCTAAACAGCTTGCAGGTGATCTGGATGATTCTAATGTGGAGAGTGCACAATGAAAACTGTTTTTCTAGAATTGAATGGAACTGGTATTCATTGCATGCTATTTAGACACTTTCATGTTCTTTGGGGCATGAGAAGAAAAAGTTCCCTTAAGTAACTTTTCCTCCATTAGCCAGCGCTTTAGTTGGCTTGAGATACCAAAACAAAATACTATAGATTGGGTGTTTTAATCAACAGAAATTACTTTTTTTTTGCAGTTTTAGAAGTTGGAGATTAAAATCAAGGTGACAGTGTGATTGGCCTCTTGTGAGCCTATTTTCTTCATGTGCAGACGGCCTTCCTCTTAACCACTTCCTCCATCCATGTGCATCTGCTGCCTCAGTATTTCCCTTCTTATCAGAACCCTTGTCCTACCATCCTACCTCAGGAGGGCCACCAATAGCCTCCCCTCATCCTCACACATACCTCTCTCTCTCTCTCTCTCCCCTCCCCTTTTTTCTCACCCCCTTTAAAAACTTTATCCCTAGAACTGGTTACTTTCTGGGGTACTAGAGGTGGAAATTTTAACATATAAATTTTGGAGAGGCGCTGTTAAATTTGTAAAAGTGAATTAAAAAAAAATTACAGGGAGTAGAATCTTAAATCTACAACAACGGACATTTTTATACCAATGTCAAGCTTGCTTAGCCACAGTCTCTAAGGAACTAGAAATTTTATCCACACATCTGTCTAGTGTCTGAAAAAGCCGCAATAAACTAGCAGTTAGTGTTGCTGAATCTTTTGGTTCTATCTGTCAGGGAATCATTCCTCTTTCCCGGATGGCTGAAACTTCATATCCAGCTGGTGTGTCACTGAGTTTTACACAGGTCCAGGTACTTTTAATGAAGTGTCTGTCTAAAATTAAGACTGAAAAAATATATAGTAAAAATCAATATAACTTCTACCAGGTATAATTTCTACTTTTAATATTGTGTATTTTTTTTTTTAATTCAAGGACTTCCTTATGCACCCTTTTTTCATCTACTCTTCCCTTTTTCCCTTACTCTGTGACTCCCCACCTTGTCTCTTTCTTTCTCAGTGTATTTCTATCTCTCGAAAATTAGATCATGTTGCTTTTTTACCTATTTTTCTTATCAAAATAAATACAGTATTGTTACTTCTCCAAATAGTAAAGGCATTAGACTTTGCACAGCCTGGAACGGAATTCTGGTTCATTTTTAGAAATACTATAATATTGTTGATAAAATAGTCTTCCATTTTATGGCTGTTGTTAGCATTAAACAAATAAGTAAATTTCTAAGAACCATGCTTATTGCAAAGTCAGCACTATATAAACATAGATGTAATTAAAATTATATTAGTACATATGTATTTATGATTTAATAGCTGTTTGGTATTTTTTTAATCCAAATTATACCATCTTTATTTAATTAATTGCCAGTGCATTGGCGTATATTTTTATTGCTGTAGTGAAGATACTTGACAACACATTCACTCCATTATGACTTGTAAAGATAGAGAGCTTGGTACAATTATTTTGTTTTTTTTTATTAATACATATGAATTGTAAATCTTGACTAAAATATGCATATTAAATGTTCCTTTTAAATAACGTACTAATATATGAGATTATAATTTCATCAAATTTTTAATAAAATAATTTCTCTATACAGGAAGCATCGTAAGAACAGAAATGCTTTTTCCTGTCTTAGTTTTTGTTATTGTTGTTGTTTCCTATTTTAATGACTAGGTCGTAGGAAAATATAGACCAAATAGGGTTGTACATTTGGAGGTTTTGCGTTTGTTATTTCCCTTTATGAATAACAGTCTAAGAAGCTACTGATGAAGAATGTGAGGCTTAAGTATCAGGGAGATGATTTTAAATGGCTTTCTCAATTTATACCACTATTAAATTTTAGACTTAGAATTCAGATATCTTTCAGACATAAAAAAAGATTATCAGAATTGAAAATTATTGTTGAAAGTTTCTGAGTTGGTGACTAAAGTAGCATATCACTATAAGATGAAACACATTCTTAAATGCTTGTAGTGGCAATGGCGCATAATTGAAATACATGTTGCACGACACAATTAAATAATATTCAGTGGTATGAGGTTTTCAGTTCTTCTGGGAAGACGCCAAGCAGCGGAAGAGCTGGATCAAATGGAACCTCTTAGTTTTAGTTTTTTGAGGAGTCTCCATACTGATTTCCATAGTGGTCGCACTAGTCTACATTCCCACCAACAGTGGAAGAGGGTACCTTTTCCCCCACAGCCCCGCCAGCATTTGTTATTGGTTGATTTTCCCATATACGCAGTTCTTTCTGGAGTGAGATGGTATCTTAGTGTTGTTTTGATTTGCATCTCTCGAATGACCAGTGATGCTGAACACTTATGCATACATTTATTTGCCATTTTTATTTCTTCGAGTAATGTTTATTCATTTCAGATGCCCATTTTTGGATTGGGTCTTTAAATTTGAGGGGTTTGATTTTTTTTGAGTTCTTTATATATTCTAGATGTTAGATCCTTGTCTGAGGGACAGCTGGCAAAGATTTTTTCCCAGTCTGTGGATTTTTGTCCTGCTCTATTGGTGATTTATTTTGCTGTGCAAAAGCCTATTAGTAGGATGAGGTCCCATGCAGTGATTCTATTATTTCCCGTGCAGTCTGGGTTCTGTTCGTAATTTTTTTTCCTACCCCCATATCTTTGAGAGTTCTTCCTATTCTATTCTCCAGTAGATTTAGTGTTACTATTTCAATGTTTAGATCTTTGACCCACTTCGATTTTAGTTTAGTACATAGTGAGAGACATGTATGTAGTTTTAGTTTTCGGCATGTGGCCAGCCAATTTTTCCAGCACCATTTGTTAAAGAAGCTGTCTTTCTTCCGGTGAGGGTATTTGACTGCTTTATCAAATATGAGGTTTTTGAGTATGTTTGGAGTTGTTTCTGCATCCTCCAATCTATTCCATTGATCCTCAGGTCTGTCTTTTTGCCAGTACCATGTTGTTTTTTATCACAGTAGCTCTATGGTAGAGTTTCAGGTCAGGGATTGTGATGGCCCTTGCCTTGCCCCTGTTGCCCAGGATTATTTTTGCTATTTGTAATCTCTTCTTGTTCCAGATGAATTTCATGATTGTTTTTTTTTTTTTTCTAATTCTGTGAAGTATATTAATGGTATTTTGATTGGAATTGCATTAAATCTCTATAGTAATTTAGGACGTATGGCCATTTTTACTATGTTGGTTCTGTCTAGCCAAGAACATGGTATATCTTTCAATTTTCTTGTATCTCTTTCAATTTCCTTTTTTAAAGTACTGTAGTTTTCAATGTAAAGATCTTTTACTTGCTTTGTTAGATAGATTCCTAAGTATTTCATTATTTTGATGTGATTGTGAAAGGTATATCATCTCTTATTTCTTCAGCAGTGAGTTTGTTATTTGTATATAGGAATACTATTGACTTTTGGATGTTGACTTTGTATCCAGCTACACAACTGAATTTAGTTATTAAATCTAGAAGTCTTTTGGTAGAATTTTTGGGCTATTCTATGTAGAGTATCATGTCATGTAAGAATAATGATAGTTTAACTTCTTACTTTCCTATCTATATTGCTTTTATTTTTTTCTCTTGCCTAATTGCTCTGGCTAATGTTTCCAGATATATGCACAACCATGTTCATAGCAACACAATTTGTAACAGGTAAGTTTTGAAAACAACCCAAATGCCCAAAACTAAGGAATGGCTAAACAAGATGTGGTTTTTCTACACAATGGAGTACTACTCTGCTATAAAAAAGGGTAAACTAGAGTGTTTTGTGGGTAAATAGATACACCTAGAGAACATACTCTTAAGTGAAATAAATCAGTCACTCATGAGTACACATCAAATTGTTTCCCTTACATGAGAAACCATAAGTGTACATAAAGATAAATAGGTACATATTAGGTACATATTAGGTAAAAGAAAGATGATATCCAAAAGAAAGGAGAACTAGAAAGGGAAAAGAGGGGAAAGAAGGAAGAGAAAAGGGAAAGAGGGGGAAAGTGAAAAAATGGAAAAATGTAAACAAACCTGCTGTAAATAAGGAAAAAGGGGAATGGAAGGGGGGTGGAGAAGGGGGCAAAACCAAGATACATCATGTACAGATACAAAATAACCATGATAAATGTGATCATAATGTCTACAATGTACCAATACATGTTCTTGGTAAAAAAAAAAATCAAAGCAAAAGAAAAAAGAAACGGTATTCAACCAGCCATCCAGCTATTTCTATCACAAGCCTTAATTTCAGAAAATGAAACTGTCCTCTGATGCTCATTGCCATCCAGTAGAAAGGTAAACACATCCAGAAGTCTTTCCTTATTTCTTTTTGTGGATAATTTATATATTCCAGCAGAAAACCTTACTATTTGATTCCCCAAATACAAGTTACTTTTTTATATGAGTCATAAAACTTGTAACAGAGCTAAATAGTTACATTTTGGATTATTAGGCTTTGTACTCCATTATAAATCAAAACAATGTTAAGATTCCATCTCATTCCAGAAAGTACCTCATCTATGAAAAAATCAACCAACAACAAATGCTAGTGGGGCTGTGGGGAAAAAGGAACCCTCCTCTACTGTTGGTGGGAATGCAGACTGGTCCAACCATTGTGGAAATCAATATGGAGATTCCTCAAAAAACTACAACTAGAGGTTCCATTTAATCCAGCTATTCCCCTGCTAGGGATCTCCCCAGAAGAATTAAAATCATCATACCACAGAGATATATGCACAACCATGTTTTTAGCAACACAATTTGTAATAGCTAAGTCATGGAAGCAGCCTAAATGCCCAACAACTAATGAATGGCTAAAGAAGATGTGTTTTTTCTACACAATGGAATACTACACTACCATAAAGAAGGATAAACTAGAGTTATTTGTATGTAAATGGATGTTCCTTGAGAATATATTATTAAGTGAAAAAAATCAGACACTCATGAGCACACATCGAATTGTTTCTCTGTTATGAGAAACCATAACTGTAAATAAGGACAAAGTGGTGTAATAGATATTATATAAAA
Organism: Hystrix cristata; assembly: GCA_004026905.1. Classification (NCBI taxonomy): domain Eukaryota; kingdom Metazoa; phylum Chordata; class Mammalia; order Rodentia; family Hystricidae; genus Hystrix; species Hystrix cristata. Next base: position 65,461 of record PVJO010007163.1, on the reverse strand, counting down.
GGAGGATAATATACAAAGGAGAGGAGTACTACAAAGAGGGAAGGGAGAAAAGCAGGAAGGGAAAAAACGGAAAGAAAGGGGAAAGGGAAATCATGGAGAATTGTGAATAAACCTGCTGTAAATAGGGATGAAGGGAACAGAGGGAGGGGTGGAAAAGAGGGGGGAGAACCAAGAGACAGCATGTACAGGTACAAAACAAACATGATGAATGTGATCAATATATGTACAATGTAGCAATACATGTTCTTGGTTAAAAAAATAAAAATAAATAAAATTAAAATAAAATAAAATAAAATAAAATAAAATAAAATAAAATAAATAAAAGAAGGCTATAATGTGAGATGCCAGTGCATCTACAAATCCCAACCAATTTTGCCTAAAAGTAAAATGCCTTAAAATATCCATTTACCCATTATTCTCTAATAGATGTTTATAAATATTCCTTTATTTCAGCACACAGAAAGTTATTGTATGCATAGTGATTTGGTGGTGCCTCCACTTGCAAATTTATACTTATATGTTCAAACTTTGCAGTACATTTTCATCTGTTTAATATTTTTTTTTTTAATTTTTGATTCCTTTGCTAACTTGTAGGCACATATCCCTTCTTTTGTGAGTTTTGAAAATTATCAGAAGATGTTTTTACTTTGTATGAATGTATGAAAGATCAGGGATCTAATGAATGAGATATTCAATGGCCACAGATACGATTCTTCTTCCAAGGTGGAGAATAGTGGAAGGACGTGCACAGTGCAGCACTCCGCTCGGTAGTGTGCACAATCAGATGCTCTGGTTATCTGTATCTTACTATGTCTGGGTTAAAATAGCAATATGCTATAGATTAGTTTATTTAAGTTAAAAAAAAAAAACATATTTTCTTACACTTCTGGAGCTGGAAGTCCAGAACCAAAGTGCCAGAATGGTGGGTTCTGATGAGGGTCCTCTTCCTGTGCTGAAGGGGACTTCCTATGTCCTGTGTCTTCACATGACCTTGTTTTCTTTGTGTAGATGGGGAGGAAACACTAATCTCTTCCTTCTTACAAAGGCACCAATATTATTTCTATGGGGCTGTGCCTTCATGAATCCAATTATCCTTACTTACCTCCATGCAGCCCCTATCTCTAAATACAGTCCTCCTGAGAGTGAAGGCTTTAATATAGGAATTTTGTGGAAATCTAAATACTTAGCCCACAATACCCTACAAATGCAGGTAAATACGAGCATATTTTATATATGTATGGTGAATTATTGCCCACCAGAACTTGAGATGTGTTATTGGAAAAACTCTAATGTAGTAAATCAGGTCACCAGGGATGCTGATATGTCCAGGTTTTTGGACTTTTTCCATGTCCATCTTCCACCTGGACTGAGGCAGCATCCATCTGAACTGGTCTCCACAATACTTAAAAATTATAATAACACCTCACTTAACTTACTACCCTGCTTGTTTCTGTAGCCCCACTCACTCACTCCTTTCCATTCATTCATTTAGTCACAATTTGATTCTATACTATGTCTTTGTGTGTTTTTGCCATTAAGCGGAAGGACCATTTTCCTTAATCTACATGGTCTTGGTCTTCATTTGGTCCTCCTGTCTAGCTGATCATCTATTTATGTCTTTGCATTTTTAGTTTTTTTAAATCCCACATTAAAGTGAGTACACCGATAACACCTGTTGTATTAACTTTTTATTTTATTAGTACCTGTTTGAAGTACATAATGATTACGTTCATTGTTAGGAATTGGTAAATGTACATAACACATCTCAATTCCTTTTTGTAACTTTTATTGCTAGAAGTCTGGCACCTAATAGGCTTTCATTAGATAGTTAATGAATGAATGAAAAAGCAGATTATTTAGTAAGCAGATTCTATAACACTTCGTTGTTCATTTGATGTAGTGAGTAAAAAACAGCTTTAAAAAACATGAGTTAGAATGAATGTGACTATTATGTTGGGTGATAAGGAAACTTGACAGGCTGACATTTAATGTTCTGTTGGGAATGTGCAGAAAATAATGTTGGGTAGGCGAGAGGGGTAAGAGGATTTTAAAACATAGACAAGAGCAATTCATGATAATCAATGTTTTGTTAAAACTCTCTGCTAAATGTGAATACTTATTATTATCTCTCAGGCATAATCTAAGCCATCTCACCATGAACTACTGGGCATCACAGTGGTACCATACCTATTATTGGTTTTATACTTGCACAGATAAAAATCTGAAGCCACAAAGGTGAAATCACGATCCCCAGGACATAGATTAAAGAAGCTGGAGCTTCCTTAGTGCTGGAATTTCCTGACAAAATATTTTATACTCTTTAGCTTTACAGTGTTAGGGGAAGGAGTACTGAATGATGAAATATGATCAAAGTGGAAGAATTGCTTTGAAATATTAAAAGAGTAGCAATAAAATTCATATTTTTAAGAAGCTCTATTAAATGTCTCCTGTGCTTCTCATAGCAATCATGTTAGTCAAAATTGAAATTCTGTCCATGGAAAAGATCAAATCTGGAGTCCAAAGTTTTTTATTCTAGTACTTCTACTTATTACTATCATTTTGAAAGGGTGACATATTTTAATAAACATTCCCTTTATTGAGTTTTGGAGCACTGCGGTTTCATGCCTACCAAAATGTACCAATATGAAAATGTAAGTGTTCCTTTGGCAGGAATAGGCGTGCCATAGATGGCGCACATTGGAAACATCATGGGAACACGAATAGATTGATATCCATCACCCTATGTTAAGGAATCCTATCTGAATTTTTAAGAGATGAAAAAACTCAATTAAAAAAATAAGATTTCTGCTTCATCTAATCTCCAGAAGTAATGGTGTACTTCAATGAAGGACTTATTTTGATTTTATTATTTGTTCTTTTATTCAGCTCAATATCTTGTGCATGTAAATCCTCAATTCTGATGCCCATTTTTATCCTTTGCATCTACTTTCCCCTTCGCATAGAATTGTAAATTTAGCGCTATCAATAAATAGAATACATAATGATATTTTATTAATGGATTTATAAGACTAATAAAGATTAAATTTCTATGTGTTAATTCAGGAATTACTTGTTGAGTACTTAGGGTAAATACAGTGACAGATGCTGAGAACAAAAAGTCAATTAATATGTGGTCTTTATTTTTTAAGAGACTTACACTTAATTAAAACAGAATGCCACTAAAATGCAGCAGGTAATTGCGAAGCCATCTGCAGAAACCCGTATGCACGTTCCTAGAGAAAAGTAGCATTCAACAGAAAGAATCTCTATCAGTTTTAATCAGTAATTCAACCTATTATTGCTGCTGAGGAAGCATATTTTTCCACTCGTGTTCTAAACAAATCGAGACATAGAAAAAAGATGGGTGGATGAAAGTTGAAATAGTTACTACCAATAGGGCATCATTAGAAAACTAGAGACTAAAATCACTTCCTGACCCTGAACACCAAAGTTAGGCAGACTTATTTACCCATTTCCAGGATAGATACTGACATAATCCTTTCCTAGCATCTTGTTCTCTAAAAGAGAAAAAGAGGAGCTTGATTCATCATTTGTATATCAATATATCAATCAAATAAACCACAGCCCCTGCCCAGGCTAGTATCATAAACAGAAAAATCTCTTAATAAATCAGATACTTTTTCTAATGTATCCGTGAAATATCACATATTTTAATATCACTTTTTTTTGCAGGGAACAAATACTCAGCCAGAAATATGTTAATCATTTAGTTTGTGGATTATCTCATTGAATAAAGGTTACAGAGGCAAGAAATATGTTCTTGATTTAGTAGTTCAACAACGGAAGCATGCAAAATTAAATCATGAATTAAAATTTTTGTTTGTTTGTTTGTTCATTTGTTTTTTTCAAATACAGGTGTCACAGCACCAAAACTTTATATGACAAGATCCATGAGTGTGAAAAAATTAAGTGGTATTCTTTTTGTGATTTTCTATGTGTTAGCACAGTCTTTCCCAGGTGCCCCGTGTCAGAATTCTAACGTCTTGCAGTCAGAATGTGGTCACCTTCCTAACCCAAAATTATTTAACAGGAAGCAGAATTATCACATTTGACGGACACCCAACACAACTTACCCACTTTAGCTGTTGGAGGAATCCACACTTTTAAGCCGGAGATTACTCTCCGTATATCTGGAAAATGCAAGTAAAACCTCAGTGTTCTGTTGTGAAAGAAGTTAACGAGTAGCATAATGATTCATCAAATTATGTATTTCCTTTCTCTAACTCATTTATCTTCTCATGACTGATTCCTAAGTTCTTGGAATTAATTTAATGTAATTAATTTGTGAATAGAGTCAAATGCTGAAGCCTACAAATATTATTTCATGCACATACAAAACATAAGCAAAATCTAATTTTAGGTTACAATGAATTATTTCAAAATAAGTGGAATCTGAAATATTATCAAAATAAATTTAACCAGATAATCAAATAGAATCTCTTTTGAAAAGTAATGTTGACTGCATGACTGAACTATTTGATCTTTTAATTTTCTTTATGAACAAAGTATTCCTTCCTTTTTACTTAGGCAGACATCTAAAACAAGCATCAAATATAAAATACCAGTATCTTGGTAATATATCAAAATAAAATGTACATCTGAAAGTCTGAATTTTTTACCTATGCAACTGGAAGAAATCTGCACACATAATGAAATGAGACACACGTAAGTTATGAACATTGGACACACTATAAGTGATTACCATACTTAACCAAGAAATAATACAGTACCTAAATTTTGCCTTGAAATATAAACTAAAAAACAAAAGATTTTTTATTTAAAGAAAGCTACTCTACAATATGTTCAATTTACTTGCACTGCTTGAAGAGAGGGTGTTAGAAGCATTCAGAATCCCATGCAGTTAGGTCATTACCACAGGTCTGTGATTCTTAATTATCCATATGAAGGCCAAATGACTCAGTCGTCAAATGGGGGCAATTATTGCATTTACAGAAGAACACGGCTCTCTGGATGGAGGTTTCAGCAAGCCTCATTTACTGTTAGCAAGGCAGCAGCAGAGCATTTCAGTACAGATGAGAACCGAATGATGCAATACAAGCCAAACACCATCAGTTTGGAGATGGAGACAATATGGTCTGGAGTAATACATTTTTTTCAAAGTTTTTTTTGGCCAATTTCTGGATATAGAAAATGTGGAGCTTGGGATAAAACTGAAAAATAATTTTACTCTGGAAGACTTACCTTTGGGAATCACAACTCCCGGTGCTATAGGTTTCCACTAAGACACATCATTATATTAAGGTGGAGGGACAGGAAAAGGTTTAAAAGGGCTGCCAATTGTAAATTGCCCTTTTTGTTCCCTTGCTATATTAAATATATAGATACTAAGAAGATTTGTCTTTCTGGAGCAGCTATAAAAATGCAGCCCAAATACCCAGCTGAATAAACTCTGGAAATTGGCATATATGCGTATAGTAACAAATCAAAGAGAAATATAGCCTTTATTTCTATAATCATGCTTTGCTATTAATCAAGAATAATGATTTAAAAGAGCACTATTTTGGTAGTAGCTATGAAGATTAGCAATAGCATTGACTTTATTAATGCCTTAGAGGTCTACAAACTTATGAGTCAGTATATTAAATGCCTAATTACAGGCAATGATGATGCCTTTGCTGAGACATGTCTCTGAAGTGTTTAGGATTGTAAAAGCAAATAAAAGGCTTAGGAATAGCTACAGGACTCATATTTCAAAATGAATGCCTGTTTCTCTATGGAACACATAAACTCTTCTAAAGATTTGATAGTGCCAAATATTTGCTCATTCTTATGTTGTACAAGGACCCCAAGTAATACTCACATGGTAGGTACTCCTAGTGGAATGGGTATATTTCTTTATCACAGAGAAAAACAGTTTATATACAATTATCACACACAATTTAATACCACCAATTTTAACATGAAAATCAACTAGCAATAAAGACAAATACACACACACACACACACATCATGGAACGCACAATTTTTTTTTTTTTGGAAAACAAAATATATGTCACTACATACAATAAAATGAGACGCAAAATGGGTTGAGGCTCTTAGGTTGTTTCCAAGATTTAGCTGTTACAAATCGTGCTGCTATGAACATGGTTGTGCATATATCACTGTGAAATGATGATTTTAATTCTTATGGGAAGATCCCCAGCAGAGGAATAGCCAGGTCAAATGGAACCTCTAGTTGTAGTTTTCTGAGGAATCTCCACACTGATTTCCACAGTGGTTGGACCAGTCTACATTCCCACCAACAGTGGAGGAGGGTTCCTTTTTCCCTGCAGCCCCGCCAGCACTTGTTATTGGTTGATTTCTTGATAATAGCTATTCTTTCTGGAATGAGATGGTATCTTAGTGTTGTTTTGATCTGCATCTCTCGAATGATCAATGATATAGAACATTTCTTCATATATTTGTTTGCCATTTTTATGTCTTCGTCTGAGAAATGTTTATTCATTTCAGATGCCCATTTTTGGATTGGCTCTTTAAATTTGGGGGGTTGATTTTTTTGAGTGCTTTATATATTCTAGATGTTAGACCTTTGTCTGAGGGACAGCTGGCAAAGAGCTACCAAACATATTAGGTTTTCTGATGTACGTTCTGAATTTCTTTCAAATTCATTGAAATTTATAGTTTTCTCTCACTTCTGGAACTCTTTCTATCTATTCCTCTTTATTCACCAAAATATGACTGCAGAAACAGAATCTTACTGTAATGACAACCATATTAGTGCCATCCTAGGCAGTTATGAGTTAGTTCTGTCTCCTGTTGTGTTTAAATTGCTCAACCTTAGTTAAAAAATTGATGATTTCTAGCAAAAATATAGTAAAAACGTTTTGATATATTTAGTATAAACTGTGTGTGTTCACCTGAGGAGCACTTGCTGCATAGGACTATGACACAGAAGGGTCTTTTATTGTTTTTATATGTATCAAGTTATCTGTTCTAAGGGGCTGGGGATTTAGCTCAGTGATTAGAGTGCTTGCCTTGTAAGCACAAGGGCCTGAGTTCGATCCCCGGCACCACAAAAAAAAAAAAAAAATTATCTGTTCTATATCACTAACATCAAAAATTGCTTTACTGAATGAAATGGATATGATAATGTGTAAATGTAATGATGTTTGTTAGTTACGCTTTGTCAGTTTATTCTTTTTTTTTTATATTTCTAGATGCAATAAAGAAGTTTTCGATATATCAAGTAATCTGCAACTGGTACATTAAATATTTTGTCAGAGTTAGCTTCAAATAAGCCAATAGTAGTCTAAAATATAAAAGTCAATTTAATCGAGGGTCGAATGTCCTAAATTTAGGCCCAACACAAACTTTTAAGTTTGGAGAATGGAGCAGGGTTTTGAAAGAAATGAGCATAATGTAATCTGACTGATTTTCTCACAAACTGGGCAGCTAATGTTGGCATGTAAAGCGCATCCTTGTAGAACCCTGCAAAGAGCAGTGTGATGTTTTGGGTTCTAATAATGTTTCGGGCTACTACCTTTTGATCTTGTCCCTTAGTCTTTATGGTTTTTTTGACCCCTCTCACAGTTTGTGGTCACATCCAGTCTTCAGGCAATTGTCTTTGCATCTCTCTCTCTCTCTCTGTCTTTCTGTATATCTCTCTCTCTCCAACCACAATTTCCCTATTTTGGGCTTCACTTGGTTGCACTTTGCAGGCATTTAGTTTTTACTGGTTGAAGGTTTATGGCAACCTGTACTGACCAAGTCTATCAGTGTCCTGTGTTAACATTTTAGAAATCTCACCATATTTAAAAAGTTTTCTTGGGTTTGGGGATTTAGCTTAAGTGGTAGAGTGCTTGCCTAGCAACCACAAAGCCCTGAGTTTCATCCCCAGTATCCCCCACAAAAACATTTTCTCACTACTGTAACCGTTATGACGATTTGTGATCAGTAATCTTTGACATTATTCTTGTAATTGTTTGATGTCACCACAAATCATACCAAGAGAAGAGACAAACTCAGTTGATTAATTTTGTTCATGTTCTGACTGCCCTTCAGAGTCTCAGTTTTATGTCTCTCTCCTGCTTTTCGGGGCTCTATTTCCTGAGACATGATAGTAGACAATCTAGGTTAGGAAATTAAACTCTATTAAAGAAAATAATAATTGTTGGAATAAATTTAGTGAAACTGTTGCTCCTAAGGAAACATGACAATATAATACCTGCATTCATGATCTTAATTATTTTTTCTTGTTCTATCAGTTTAATTATCTTGTAGTACTTTCTCAAATGACCCTTTATTGTGTCACAGTAATACTATTTTACTAAATGCATTTTAAAATTAGATAAGAAATATTCTTAGAAGAAATTTATGTTTACTAGCATTGAATTGCAAGTAAATATAAATATAGAAGAATGTCCTCAGATAATTCCAACTCAATTACGGTAAACCACTCATTTAACTTGAGACATGGTTCTACAATGAAATGATATGAAGGAAACAACCACCACATGTGATGCACGAACCTGATCCGATCATTGATCAGGAGAAAATTGGAGAAACTTAGATTCATTTTTTCAGATTATTGAGAAAATTTGAATTTATACTCAAAATTGGTTGGTACATGGTGTATTGGCAATTTTTAAAATGTGTTATCAGTTTTGTTACATTTAGAAATTTGTTTACTTTTAGGATATACCAAGGAAGATAAAGAAAATACTTGAATACAACAATATCTGAACAATTTTGAATGTATGTGCTGAGCGTATGAGTGATTATTACCAATCTATACTCCATGTTGGAAGATATGTATAATTGAAAGCGATTGGTTATGTATTTTTACTACCAAAAGTTTTTTGAATCCAAGATTCTTTATTATTGTTCAATAAGTTTTGAGAATTAAAACTGATTTTTTTTTTTTCACATTGTAGTAGCTTTTGTGAGAAGTGACTGGAACACACCTGAACTATGTTATTTTTAAGACTGGAAGCTAGAGCAGCAGACACGAATCACTTTGATACTTTCACCTTACTATGCTTACAAGTTCGAAGTATCCACATATAAAGTGCCAAATAGTTTCCTGAAACTGGCCAGGAAAATCAGTTTCTTGATTTTCAGCAAGATTCTAAAACACCAATAAATATTGTCCTACTTTTCCCCATTTTAGAGACAGCACCAAAGTTTGCCACGTTAATTTCTTCTCTCAGTACAGTAAATGAAACAAGCTTTCTTTGACTAGTTGGTGGTTTTGATTGTGACTTGTGCAACTGATACTTGACATTTCTCTTACCTGGTTCAGTTAGAAGCCTGTTGGCTAAGATGGTACACTGTTTATATGGAATTTGTCAATTTCAATTACATCTGCCTACAGAAAATAAAATCGTTTCTCAAAAATTTGCAGGTATAGAGAAATTAAACCTCATATCAATATTGAGCAACACTGTATTATAAAACTTCATTTATTTTCTAGGTAGTATATGTGGTTCAAGATTTACGTATATTCTCTTTTACTGAAGTATTTTGTGGTAAACTACGTTATAAGAAAATGCAGCCAAACAAATAATATACACAAGTACATACTGAAAAATACGAGCATTTTCTGAGTCTACCTGAAGAATATATGAATGCTCATTATAATAGTTTTCAAGCTTTTATGAAAACTTTCATAGTGAAGAATTTCAGAAATTCGTCTACATAAGAACATTGTAGAAACACATACTGGACTCACTGCCTTCTGGTTTTGAATAGTTTCTCTGAAATGATTAATCTGATATTCCTGCAACTTAATAAATTTCCATATTTCATATTTGAGGTTGAGCACCTTTGTATAAGTCCGCAAAGTGCTTTTCCAATTTACTCAAGTTCTGATACTCATGCACCTGAAGGTAGACATTTGCATTACATCTTCATCAAATGTCTCATATCATTCCCCAAATAGAACCTTCAGGGGGAAATTGACATACACGTGTGTATTAACATGCTTATCTATGTACGTGGGCGCACACTCATTACAAGTAAGGAAGGCATCCTTCTAAGACTTAGGATGGCAGAAATGAGACAAATAATAAACGATAGGTAACTTAGATTTAATGAAAAGAATGGTGCTTTAGAAGCTTGAAAATGAGAGAACTGTCTGCTGAAACATTTCATAGAATGCATGAGTCACTGCCTCTCTGCTTCCACAGTGTTATTAAAATCTGAAAAGGAGAAAAGGCAAAAAAGAGTTTCCATGCCAATCTGCAAAAGGACGAAATATCATGGCATTGACATCCAGACTTTCAATCGAGTAAACAGAAGACCTATCCAGGATTGACAATTCTCTTACTTATATTGAATGTAAAATTTTTATTCTTGTCATCTCAAATTCCAGAAGAATCAGCAATCTGGTGTCAAAAATGTCGTATATGTATAAGATTGTACCGTACATGTCAGACTTAAAATAGGAGGGACAATGATTAGATGTCCAATAAAGCTGAATTTTATTGACATTTGAAATAGTAAACAACTTTAGGAAAATAATCATAAGAATTCTTCTTATGGTTTATGTTTTTCATATATATTTATAAAAAATATATTCATCATGAGTACATAATTTGCATATATAAGACTTTACATATATACACAGATGTGATCATGTGTCTACGTATACATAATCTTTACCTATGTTTAATTATACAAATTATATGTGATATAGCTACTATTATATGTGATGTATCTACTCTTTATATATGTACATATATATTCACATATATATGGATATATACACACTATATATATATAGTGTGTGTGTGTGTGTGTGTGCATCTCTGTATTTCTTAAATTTTATTTCATCATGTTTCAACACGAGAGAAGAAATCATTTCAAGTATTTAAAATCCAGTAATTTAAAACAGGTCTTTGATTACACAGGTCATTTTAACTGAGAAATCATTAGTCAAGAATTCAGAGATCAGTTACAGCGCTGACATTGTAACTGAGTGGTGAAGTGCAAGCCAAGCATGCAGGAGGCCTTTAGTTGAATACCCAGGACTGAAAATAACAACCAGCAATTGAGAGTAGCCACAGCAGAGAGCTGTTCCTTCTACAGACATTAAAGGAAACTGCACAATTATCACTGTAATTTCAAAAATAAAATTAATTTGGGGCCAAAATCAGCCAGGGCTCAAGAAATGTTAAGGAAATCAGAAGTCTTCCTATTCATAATTTTGAAATCACAAGAGAACAAAGTGCTGTGACCTTATTTTTGGTAATAATTCAAGTGTTTGAAAGAACAGTAAGTTTTATAGAGTAAAGCGAGGAAATATGAAGTCGCTAAGTGTTTTATTAGAGTAGGATACTAAGGAGTGTGGACACTATCTAACTGACACGTGAGCATGATTAGTAGTTTTCCTTCTGTGTGCTAGTCACTTTCACGACTGAGATGTGCCTGCTGGGTCCGGGGAGGGTCTTCCTGTTGTGTAGAATTAACATGTCTTTTAAAATCTGGTTGAGGTGTGTCAACATAAAATTATAACTGTACAAGAAATACGAAAATATTATTTATTCTGTTTGTCTTGCCTCAGGAACACTGATTCATGTTACCCTGAATGACATGTTTTTCACTGATAGAATTTCCATGAACTTTCATAGTCTCAGAAGAAGAACAATCATGAATCAGTACACTGCCCACATGCGTCATCTTTGTATTAGGCAGACCACAGCATCGCAGGGAAATAGTTGATACAGGTTTCAAGTGATATCTTGTAACTTTCTTAACTTCAGGTTTGGCGAATGTGAGCCGCCTGCTAAGCATGAGATGCATTCCAAGCCTTTCATTTAATAGTCATAAGAGGAATAGATGAGATTCAGAGGTTGAATTTGAAAGTTATTAAAGGTACTAAGATAGCCCAAAATACTTTTGACCCTTAATCTGCAGTATTTCGTCTCTGCACAATCATGATATTCTGCTCATCTGAATTCAAACAGTCTGTAGGGAGAGCAGGGATGTCTGGGTACTGGCAAAAGCCAGTTGGAGATTCCTCCATTTTGGTAAAAATGGTCACAAGCCACAGACAGAGCCATCCCTGGGAAGGCAGCTTCCTGTGGCCGCCGCCCCCAGCATGGTGGGCATCTGTTCTGCAAGCAATGGCCGGAGGAGAATCACAGGTGAAGTCAGTTGAAAGACTGAGTGAGAAGGTCGGTAGAGGGTGTGGTGGCTGTCAAAAATAAATAATGCTGAGCATTAAAATGGTGAAGGGCTGAGCGTTCTGATTTGTACAGAGCCAAGTTAAAAAGATGAAAAATCAGTCAAATGAGTCAGGAAGTGGGGGTAGTCCAGGCCTCAAGAAGAGTTAGGAAAATCAATTTTTTTTTTAATTTGATCCATGAAAATACTACTAGGCAAAAATTGACTGTTCGCTGATAAATAACAATGGTACAAGCCTGTCCTCTCACAGAGTCTGAGAAACAAGTTCATTTTTTTCTTCTTCTTTTGTTAGTATGTGTTTGCAAACATGAGTATATTCATTGTGGACAGTTGGTATATGTACATGGCGCATCTTAATTCTTTTTGTATCCCCTTCCCCTTGCCCTCCCTCCCTCCCAACATCTCTTGGTCCCCCTTCTAATTTGCAAAGCATCAACCTCACTATATCTTTTATTTTGCTTTATAATGTTTATATACTTTGGGTTTCACAGGTAAGAGAAGTCATATGATATGTCAGCTCATGTGTCCGATTTATTTCACTCAGCATTATGGATTCAAAGTGCATCCATTTTTCTTCAGAGGGTTCTTGTGTTCTTTATAACTGCATTTCAAAGGAATGGCTTCTGAGTCCTGGAGAAAAACACTTGTGAGTTTTCCAAAATACTCATAAAACTAAAAGATGTAAAGAAAAACTCACATTTTTAGTAAATGCTCTATGAAAGGGAAGACAGGGTTCTATGCCAGGCACTAGTGAAAACAAATAGAGATGCTGTTGACATCCCTGAGCTTTACTAGACAGAAACACAAAAGTCTGGTTCCAGGACAAAGCCTTAGGGTGCTACGGGACATGTCAATGAGAGCAGAAGTTTGGATGATGTCATTTCCACCACTGTGGGCTGTTGGCTTCTTTGCATGTGCACCCTAGTAGTGACTAAGATGAACTCCACATGCTTGAGCTCAAAGTTAACCTATACCAGTCACCGAAGTAACATTGGTGAGATACCGTAATGATAAATGTGGCATTTAAAAACATGAGAATAATAATACCATCCAAAGAGTGGCAGCAAGAGAAGGCAAATATATTACTGGAAAGAAAAATAAAATGTTTTTCATGTTATAAAAAGTGCAATGTAATTAACTCTTCTTCAAAGAATGTTTTATACTGGCCTTTAACATTGGCAATAGGTTGTATTCTAGTAGCCAGATCAGCCTCTGCCTGTAACAGAAGAGGTATGTTTTGAGTTGAATGTGGACACATATGAATAGGATGCATTAAATGAAAACATTGACAAGAGTTCACTGAAATAGCTCATTTTCCTCTGGTGACACGCTACACCACAGTGCATGCACGGTGATGAGCATTCCTGTAGGAGAAAGTGTTCTCACACCTAGCCACGTTGTGTGCATTACTTCCCTATTGACAACCTCAGACTCCTTGTTACCAGTCATACAATCTGCCTTTAAAAAAAAAAAAAGCCTTTGAAAACAGAAGATAGTGTTATTAATGGTTGTGAATATAGAACTCTAATTTCATATATGTTGAGCTAGCACTTTTCACTTACAAATCACACAACCAAATGCATCATTTAAAGTCCAAAGCAATAAAATATGTGATATAATGTGTGTTTTCTCATTAATAGCTTATTTGAAACAATATGGAAAAATTTCACAATCTATAGCTTTTGTTTATAGCTTATAGGATGCTTGTTATCATAAGTGAATTAATAAATACTTTATAAATAAGTAAAATACACTTTCCAAAAATATGGGAAAATCAGGAAGATTTAAACCTAGTTCTTTTTTTTTTTTTTTTTTTTTTTTTTTTTTTTAATCTATCTGGAGCTGGAGATCAAACTCAGGGCCTTGTGCTTGTGAGGTAAGCACTCTAACCACTGAGCTAAATCCCCAGCCCCTAAACCTAGTTATTTAAATACTGGGCTTTTCGGCTAATAATTATGAATGTAACTGATCTTAGCTTCTAGCTCCTCCATTCAAGTGTGTGGCTTTACCTGTCTGTCTCCTTAGATTCTCGTAGAGAGGTCCCCCTCAACCTTCAGAGTTGTACCGTCCCTTTTTACCGTGACACTTCACCTGGTGTAACTCTGTCCCCAACAAAGGAAGAACTGACCTTATCAAGAAGTAGCTCTCGGGGCTGGGGATTTAGCTCAGTGGTTAGAGCCAAGTTCAATTCCTGGCACCCCAAAAAAAAAAAAAAAAAAAAAAAAAGAGGTAGCTCTCCTTGTCACCAGTGTTGGGGATTGCTGAGGGAAAGTGGGTAGGGGCTGGAACTCTTGAGAAATCTTCCAGTGCTCAGAGCAGCCCACAACAACAACAGTGAAAACCCTGGCTCCAAATGTTAGGAGTTTCAGTTCTACATTAGGGTAACACTGCTAGTACAGTGTCTCATCTGCTCCATTAAAAGTGTCTGTAGACTCAAAGGAAACTAGATTTAAAGAAATTTAACAATAAATTTCACTTATAGGTTAGTAGCTGTAAAAACCATTCTTGATATTTCACTTAAGAAAGTACTTCCTAGCTTTTCGTGAGTTAAGGTTTTCTTTGGTGGACACTAACTTACCTGTAAGTAAATTCACAAAGGCTTATAACAGTGCAGAACTCTAACTAACATGTAGCCCACATAAAATCATTTCTAGAGATAGAAATGAGCAAATCGGAGAACAAAGGAAACGTTCATCCAGCTGAGTCTGAATTAATATCAAGTGGCGATTTAAAGCTTAAATTACATGCATTATTGAAGTTACAGAGAAATATTTGACATTCGAGGGTCATATAAATGAGAGTCTTCAAAAAATGGAGACTGTTTTACATAAATTTATATGACATTGAAAAGATTGCACACTTCATCCTTAGAGGGCTGAGGTTTAAAAGATAGTAGAGATTGTTGTATATTCAACTGCTTCTTATTATTTGTGACTATTTCCTGCTTCATTACCTTTCTGTAGAAAGAGGTAATAAATGCAAAACCTTCAGTCAAAACTCAACCTTGTTTCTCATGTTACTCATACCTGGTTTCAGCATAAATTTCATGCACTATGTAATGTGAATTTTTCAATAGAGCTGAATGAAGGCTCTTTAAAATTGGACAAAAAATATGCCTACCTGCATTTTTTTCTTCTCAAAGCCACCCATCCTCTCTCTTTTATGATCTCTGCATGATGCACTCCATAGCACTTGGTTCACATATGCATGGCAGTATACAAAGAAAGTGTAAGACAGTAGTGGGAAGTTTTGAAAAATGTCATATCAAAACATGCTGCTCAGAATACAACTTTCATATAGCAACTTCCCACATAGGCACAGTGGCAAGAACTTAATAGTTCTTCTCATCGAATCCAAAAGTGCTTGTTCCTACATTGTGAATTCAGTAATGAACTATAATGAATTCCTCCCAAACAATCATTGTGTAACTGCTTGCAGTTCTTTATGAGAAATTTGTCTTTAAGTGGGAAATTGGAATTCAATATTTAAGACATTTGAAAGGACAAAGTCAATAAAGTTATAAAGATGAGATGGATGGTAAGACCAGAGTAGCGACCCCGAGTCTTGGTAGGATGAGCTAGTAGGGTGTTGCACAGCAGCTTATTGAGAAGGGCTTTCAAAAGGTTATTATTCTACTCTCCTGAATGTATTGAGAAACCACTTTTTAAACTGAAGGTTTTTAAATCTTGTTTCTACCGTTTCTGAACACTGAAATGATACACTGTTAAGTTTTTGCTCTAGCTCAGTAGTTCTATGACTGGGAAATAGTCTATTTGAAAAATGCCCAGGACATCCTCAGACCTATTTTAGTGAGAAAGTAGGAACTTCCTCCCTCAACAAGGCACAAAGGCAGCGTTGCCAGGAGAACATCTGACGCCATCTTTATCTTGGTGCAAAAAACCAAGGAAGCAGGTCTGAGCAGAATTTATTGGGTAATAAAACCAGAGGCGAGCAGGAAGTCTCAAATGCCAGCCAACATTGTTCATCCAGGCAGATAAATGCCTGTAGGATATTAATTAATAAAATGTAAATTTGATCGAATTGGAAGTATAGACATTACAAAATAAAAGTTTATAGATGTTCACAGAATATCAATGTATTTCTAAGATTTATAGACAGACATGGGATTTTATATCTTTTTTAAATTAGGTTGTTAAATTATATAGAACTGGAATTTTGAATAAAACAAAAATATTTTATTTCTTTAACAGATTAGGATTCATGGAAAAATTCAGTGAGTTTTCTTAGACTGCAAAGTAATAAATGCCTTCTAATTATTTGGAATCAAAGGGAGTGGCGTAAAGAGAAATATACAATATAAGATGAGGCCTCTTATGAAAAAATGAAGAAACTTTGTACAACTTAGCTTCTCATTTAAAAATATAGAGCTTTAGCATCAAAATATTCTTCCTATACTCTATTTTATTTTATGAGACATATTTATAAATCATTCTATGTAGTAATTAAACCTTGACTAAAAAAATCCAAATTTCCGGGTTGGGGATTTAGCTCAATGGTTAGAGTGCTTGCCTTGCAAGCACAAGGCCCCGAGTTCGATCCCCAGCACAAAAAAAAAAAAAAAAAAAAAAAAAAAAAAATCCAACTTTCCCTTATTGTTGGACCCATCCGTACTCAAAATTTGTGAATTTTTTTTCTTTCTCTACGCAATCCTTGCTTACTCACATACATTGTCACATAACTTGGATCATGCACGTCAGTGCACCTACAGAATCTTCTGAAAATCCTCATCTATTAAATATAACTTTATATTCTATAATCATCTCCTCCAGGCACATTTCATGTTCTGCACATCTTGGTATGAGAAGATGACAATATTCAAAACCTTCTGAAGAGCTCCCTGATCAGGTCAACTGGAATATCAGAAAAGGGAGTAGGATAGCTTTATCTCTTTTACCTTTAATAATGTGTGTTTTCAATATTAATCACAATATCTACATATCTAAGAAATCCCTTCCCTTTTCATTACTCTTTTTTTATTTATTTATGCATTTATATATAGATATATCTATATATAAATTTATTTATTTATTTATATATATAAATTTATTTATTTATGCATTTATATATATATATATATATATATAATTTTATTTTTACCAAGAACATGTATTGGTACATTGTGTACATAATGATCACATTCATCACGGTTATTTTGTACCTGTAGGTAAATGGATGTACCTGAGGACGTCCCCTTCTCATTGCTCTTATCATCCCCCATCAGCCCGAGCGTCTGTTCATACACCATTGACTCTTACCAAGAAATGACTAAAACTGTCTCCTGATAGGTTCTTCACAAAGCAATCAAAGAGACAAAGTGACGATCCAGTCTCACCATGCTTCAGGGCAGCTTTTTGATGATATGGATTGAAGTTTTTGTTGCTAAGTATACTATTCGGTATTCACTTTCTTTTTAAGCAGTAGTGTTTAATATACTAAAATTATAATTTAAAAGCTTAAAGTTTCTTAAACTTTTACATTCGGCTCCCACATATTTTATTTTATTTCATATCTAAGAACTACATGTCAGTCGCTCTTGGTAATTTAATGTTTATTATTCTTTCCAGGGTTAATTTCTAACACTTCTTTAAATATGAAGTATTTTAAATTATATTTAAACAATTAATGTATATGGTCTCATTTCAGTGCTGTAAATATGAATTATTGCAACTTTTAAAATGATACAAGTATACTTTTGAAGTTAATGTGACTCTGACTTCAAAAATACAAACATTTTAAACTGGGAACAAAATGCTGACCACACGTTCAAATTCAATACTCAAATTCTGTGTATTCTCATACATTACAAATAAAAACAGCTTCCGTTTACCAGCATACTCAAGTCCTGAACAGCCAGATGTCTGACATGAAAACAATAAGTAGAACTCATTAGTATTTATTTTAGGTGGATATATGTATAATGTATGTCTATTAATGTAAGACTGGTAGTCAATGAAAAATGCAAATGCGCTTTGGAAAATGCCTACGTATAAATAGTACAGTCTTATATGGGCATGTAAAAATGATTAAAATAGCATTTACACTACTATGAGCATTTGCTTGGGTGGTTACACACAGTGCTGTGCAGTTGATAATATTTAAGTCCTGTGTGCGCCCTCCTCTCAACATTGCATTTCCAATATGGTTCAGCAAATAACCAAAACCAAAAAGTAAGTTGTATAAATAATTGCCTACAAAAATTTAAAATGACAGACAAGGCGATTTTCTGGAGTGACCGCCACTCACCAGCTGATGTAAGTCCAGAAGACTGAAGAAAGGAGGAAAAGGATGAAGGAAAATAACTAAAACAGTGATCTGAAAACAATACAGTTAGAAAATTGGAGTTAAATTGTGTTTTTTTTTCCCCTGGGTAAAAATTTATTCTATTGATGAATATATGTTTGTTTAATTATATGTACATTTTGTGCTAGCAGAAACATCTATCTTGCAGGATAAATAATAAAAAAAAAATGGATTGTTTAATAAAACAGGCATACAACCTTAAGTTAACCTTGTTGATCATACTAATGCAGGATTGAAAAAGACAAATATAATTTGGAAATAGTCTGTGGGGGAAAGATATCAGAGAAGATCATGTTTGATTATACACTCGTAGATAATAGAGAATTTATACTATAGAAGCACTGCAGCAAGAAGGCTCATGTCACAGGAAGAATGAGAAAAAAGGAGGTCAGAAATTAACATACGTAAACTACGAGGGCAGAAGAGAAGAGACAAACCCAGTCACTGTAGCTTTTTATCTCAATGAAATTTAAAACAGTTAGTCATGAATACTTACTAGAAGAGGAAAGTTAGAAAAGTAATACCATGCAAAAGATCTATGAGTTATATCATAACTTTTATGAATCTAGGTTTTCTCGATTTCATCATCCAAACCAGCAATGCAGCGCTGTTACATTTACATATTTAAATTACTAGTGAATTTAACTTGTCATTATCTGGTGAATTGGGTTGGCAAATGAGTAGACTTCATCTTCTAAATGTTGTCAAATCATTCCCACTCTGCTTGTCATATTAGGCAAGGGATGCATTTGTTCTGGAGTCTCATTTTTTGTGTGTATTTCTAAAGCTTATTTCAATATTAAAAGTGCTCACAATATAAATGTGGCCTATTAAATAGCAGTAGCATTTACATTGGAAGAAATTTTAGATCGTTTTTGTATGACACAGGTGGGAGGGCTTCTGGCGGGTGAATAAAATAATTTCTTAAATTTTCTAACATGTTGTCTGCCATATGTGTACTCTAAAGGTTATCCTGCCTTCTAAGTACATTCTAAATCCAAGTTTTCAATAAAGAATGCATGTAGTGTTTTATACCATTTTTTTTAATTGATGTGATACTCGTGGAATGATTTGTTATTATTAAAACTGATTGTTTTAAATTAGCAGGATATCTCAGTCGTCTTTTTTTTTTTTTCTCAGTCATCTTTAACTGTAATATATTACTAAATAAAAAGAAGAAAGGCTGGGGATTCAGTTCAGCGGTTAGAGTACTTGCCTTGCAAGCACAAAGCTCTGAGTTTGATCCCGGGGGGGGGGGAAGCTTTAAAAAGAAGAAGAAGAATTGTAGGTCTACTTTAAAATGATCTAGAATTAAAGCATAATTTTTTAAAGAGAAAATGTAATTCATTAAAATAAACACACAGATGAAGTATGTATCAGCTTTAGGCATGGCATTCTATGACAATACTGAAAATAACTGGGGATGTTAATTTAATTTCCTTATGAAATCAATTAAATATTTGAAAAGTGATATTTTTGAGATTTCTTCACCTCCAAAATTAAGTCCTTTCCTTTACTATTTATTTTCTACCTCTTCATCTCCTCTCATTGACTTAAATTTCTTTTATTTATGATGGAGATAACTATTTCATTCTCTTTTTCTTTAGAATCTGACTCTAAATACCTGGATACTGCTTGTTAAGGTTATGCGTGGTTATTATTGTCTTCCTTTTTAACGATAATGAAAACAGGACACATCACTGTGTTATTTCTCACACTGATTATTGCCTCCTTTATTCTTATTAATGAATTGCTCCCAAATTCATTTGCTTTACCTGAAAGTTTTCTTTCATAAATCTGTATGTTGCATGGTGTATTTATTCATACATCTGGTAATAAAATTCTCCCTGGTAGAGTCCACAGCAACACAGAAGGTCATATGGCAAGAGACAGGGAAAAAAACATGTGCTTCTTCCAGCCTCTCTCCCTCTCTTTATAAAATCACCAGGACTCCATCAGGTGGCCTCTACACTAAGGACTTCGTCTAATCTTAACCAGCTCCTGAGAGTATCACCTCAAATATGACAGTGAGATTACACTATACTTTGCTAATAACTCACTATGTGGATTAGGTTTTAA
Organism: Hystrix cristata; assembly: GCA_004026905.1. Lineage (NCBI taxonomy): Eukaryota > Metazoa > Chordata > Mammalia > Rodentia > Hystricidae > Hystrix > Hystrix cristata. The sequence continues at coordinate 44,893 of PVJO010007163.1, read as the reverse complement.
CATGTGAAGCCCTGAGGGACACGCTCAGATCACAGTGGTCAGTGACTGATCTAGGTCAGAATGGCTGTGATTGTCCCCAGGTTGTGGGTCAGACCTAGTTCTGTTCTGCATGCACTACTTTGGCAAAAGTAAAAGTGAGATTCCTAAAACCCTGTCCTAGAAGGAAAGTAAGATAGAGAAAAATAAAGATAGCTAAAAAGGACACAAGGAAGTCGTAATTAAAAATCATACTTTCTGTAGACTGTAACTTCCGGGACAGAGTTGAAGTTACCCAAGGCTGTATTTATATCAATATCCTCTTGGTTAATTTAGGCTCTTTCCTCCCAGCCACATCTCACTGAATGTTCCTGAGGAGTTCTCTAAGTCTATAAATGAACCTGATCTGAAGATCAAATAACAGACTGAGAAAAAAAAAATGTTTAATTTATCCATTTTAGGAAAAAATGATTCATACCAGTAAAATGGGCCCATAGTTTCTGTGTGGTGGGCCGCCCTTTAGTTACCCTCCACTCCAAGAGAAACACAAGGCTCCCAGTTTCAAAAGAAAGTGTGCCTTGGCGTTGGGGACTTAGTGCAAGTGGTAGAGCATTTGCCTAGTAAGTGCAAGGCCCTGCGTTTCATCCCCAGTACCGCCCCCTCCCCACAAAAAGAAAAGGTATCTCTCTCTTGAGGGCTTGTATTCTATTTCTTTGAGTACTTTTAAAATTCTAACAAATCATTTCATGCCTCTTTCTGATTAGTCCTTTTTTTTTTTTTTTTTTTTTTTTTTTTTTTTTTTTTTTTTTTTTTTTTTTTTTTTTTTTTTTTTTTTTTTTTTTTTTTTTTTTTTTTTTTTTTTTTTCTGCAATGGGAACCAGTGAATTTACAGTTTCACATCTGGGTAGGATACAGTGGGTTTAGATTTCTTATCTCTGCTCTAGAAATTTCCTCAGATCCTGTCTGGTACAGAAGTACCATTTATGCTTTTATTTTACTGTAATTGCCAATATTCCATTGGTGAAAGCAAGATGTATGTGGCCCAGATTTGATTGGCAGGAAAGTATATCATGCCTTTACCAGATCTAACTGTAAAGTCTCCAGCTAAATGTTCCTGAGTTTGGTAATTGCAGCAATTTTAGAACAGGAGTATTGTTTGAAAATCTTAAGTTACTCAAAATTGTGAGAAATTCTCCTGCATTTTTTTGTTTGTTTGTTTTTTGTTTGTTTTGTTCTGTTTTTTTCCTTTCCGTCCCTGTCACTCCTTCAGCTACTTGTATGGAAGGGCCTGTCTAGTCCTAGAATTAGTGAAATCCTACATTGCAAGCAGTTACTTGGTTTTGCTCAATTTACAAATGGTGTCTGGAAACATTCTTTGTTTTGTTCCGATTGAATAACCAAGAGAAAATGACCCTCATTCCATGGATAGAATCAGGCAAAGTCAGTCTTCTGGCGTTATTTCTGCTGACATCTTTCACACAGGCCTTAAGTATGGAAGAATAATTTCATTTATGGGTATGAGATCAAACAAGGGGTGACCTTATAGTCCAGTTGCAATTAATCAGCAAACAAACAAACAAAAAAATCATTGTGTTTGTTGACAACAACTAAATTTTAGTTTCAAATGTGTTTTCAAGGAAAAATCCTGCCATTAGCAGGGTAATTTTCTCTTTTGAGAATGCTTAGCTATTATCTACATTTGAAAGTACTTAAAGCTTTAGTATATGTACCTTTTTATTGGGCACATTTTGCTTAGTTTCAGTCACAGATTGGGAATTTACAAAATACTTTCACTGAGTGACTAAAGCAAAGAGGGAAATAGCTGGTAACGACCTCCCATTTACTAAGGACTTTACAGAAAATATGTATGTGATCTTTAATTCAACATTGAGAAAGAATCTGTTCTGAAAACAAAATTGCTTGCTAAGCCTTTTTCTTATACTGAAAAATAAAATGTTCAAAATATTAAGTACGAGAAAATATTATAGTAGAAAGCAAGATAACAAATCTTTCCTATTGTCTCGGAAGGAACTGGAAGAATGAATTTAGTGGTGTGATTAACATACATATTTTAATGAACATCATTTGATACTATACCAAAATTGTTCCCCCGAATTTTAGCACATTATACTGGTGTGTGTTAATCTGTCAGTTGCTCTTAAAATGTCTCTGTTGAATATGTTATAGATGTAATAGACTCATAAAGCTTAATATTCTTCTAGACAGACTTACATCTAATAACCTGGAGAAATTTACATAAACTTTAAACGATACACAATTTGTAAAACACCTACCATGTCCCCAGTTCGAGAATTTCTGCTTACTTTCAAAACAATGCTATTTCTTCATCCGTATTGAAATGCAGAATACTTTTTTGGCAACTTCAGAGAATTCAAAAATTCTTAGCAAAACTTTTCAGTGATATTATCTAATGTAACATACTGGTAAAATCAGAGATGAGGTAAAAATAAGATATATCTTCATGCTAACCCCAAAGAACAAATGTAAAAGACAAATTACAGGTAAATAGTTATGATGGCATTAAAAACGGGGAGCAAATGAATCGATTCTTTCCATGGCCCTCATTACTGCTGCTAGAGTTTCCCAGGCGGCAGGGCGTGTGTGTGGATTCCAGGTACAGTCTGATATGGTCTGTGAGAGGCAGAGATGTGAACGACTGGGGAGACTGAGGAGCCTGCAGTTCCAGGGGAAAATACAACAGAAAACGACCAAAGGGGAGGAAATAGACCCGCAGAAGGTGCACCTCAATTATTCTGATGAGCAATGATCATCATAGATTTTATCACCCACAGCATTTGCTGTTGCCCTGCTAAAAGACACCGAGTGCACATTAGACACTGCAGAAAACTTACAATCCACGAAGCACTGGTACAAAATGTACAAAACTCTTGCCTTGGGAATGGGGGGAATCTCTGAAAGGGAACTGGTTCAGTTCAGCTTAGCAAAGTTTACAGTAAGTCTGGCGATGATTAATCTATTTCTTACAGCCAATGTCTTAAAATAAAACTCGAAGTACTTATGGAAAGAAAAAAAAATAGTTGTCAGCAAAATAAAGTTCACACAAGTTAAAAAATAGTGACACGCACAGAAAGAGACTGAAAAATCAGCTGTAAAAATAATAAGGAACTGACATAATTTAGATTTAGCAGAGGATGTAATATTTATGTTATATCTGTTAAAAAGTTCAGTGCAACTTGAGCATGCGGTCGCAGACCTGTAATCCCAGCGCTCTGGGAGACTGAGGCAGGGAGACTGGAAGTTCCAGCCTGTGCTGGGCATTTCAGTGACTTGGGAAACCCCGATCCAAAAGTAAAAGTAGGTGGGAATTTAGCTCAGTACCAAGTCCCTGGGTCCAGTCTCTAGTGTCACACATACCAAATACAAACGCAGCTGAGATGAAGATTAAATGAGTAAAACAAAGAAGTAGCATTCATAGAGTATTAGACATATTAGACCTTCCATTAAAAATACTGTTGAATTTGAACACCGCACAGTGGAAACTGTCTAAAAATAAACACAGAAAAGGAATCAGGCAACAGAGCAAAACTGTGAGTGACATCAGAGCCTGATTGGAGGTGGTCACAAAGCTCTGCATAGCGGAGCTCCAGGAAGAAGGCCGTCGTCCGGGCACCAGATCAGGTGCAGTGCCTGTGCAGAGCAGTCTCTGAAAGGAACTGAGGGCCAGGTGCATCCCTGCAGCCTCCACCCTGCCCCGCAAGGCAAAGCTGGCCATGCTGTTAAATAGAATGGACCTCCAGCCTGCCTCAGAGAAGGCCACGGACAGACATCTCTGTGTGGGGAGATAACTCCCTAACAAACCATTAAATGGTTGTTTAATTATTTCTTGTTTCTCTTTTAGTAATTTGTGTTTACCAAGATATTTTTACCAATTTGATTTCGAATATACTGCATACATTTAAAATAATATCTGTTAATTTTATTCATAAAAATTTCAACATTCTATGTTTCCCTGACTGATATCACCATATAGACTTCTCTATTACATTCAAGTGATCATGTCTTGCTTTTCCAATACAGATTTTCCTCGGTCATTGCATTTTCTTCACAGCTTAGTGTTGGGATTTAACCTCTATATTCCTTGCCCTTCTTGCTCTCTGGATCTTGGTCTCTTCTACCCTAATCCATCTTTTATATTGATTTCAAATTGTCTTAAAGTGCATGTTTCATCACTTAACTTAGTAGCTCAACAACTTCAGCTACTCCTCATTTTTATCAAACAAGAATCATTTCAGTCTTCCAAAAGTGGACTTCACCATGCACAACCCAAAGTTCCATGCACTGACAATGAAATATGGGCTATTGTATGTCAAGGGTCAAGTATGCCTGGTCAGGGAAAACACAATAAGTTCTTCTTTCATGACCTTTCAACCTAGTGAAAGAGCAAAATACAAATCAAGCAAGTATAAACATGAAACTTCAGAGACAATGGGCTGTAAAAGGTGAAACAAAAAATGCAACTTAGAAGAATGTAGACAGATGCATTTAGTCTAGTGAGGAACATTACCAATCTTCCTGGAAAAGAACCAGGCTGTCTCTAAGCAACTCATGGAAGAACACTGGAGAAGGAAGTAACAAGAATCATTTGGCTTTCTAGGTGAGAAAACGTGCAAGGATCCATTATTTTCTGTCACTACAACAAAATACTAGAAATAAAGCAACTTAAAAGAGAAAAGGTTTATTTGGGCTCATGATTTCAAGGTTTCAGTCCATAGCCACTTGTCTCTGTTGCTTTGAGTCCATGGCAGCACAACAAAGGATGGAAGGTGCACATGAGTGAGGGATTGTTTGGGGGGATATTTAAGATCCAAGTCATAGACAATTGGCACAATACTAGGGGAAGGAAGGAGTACTGTTTGAAATGGAAAATTAAAACAAAACAAAACAAACAAACAAACAAAAAAACTAATATAGCCAGAGAGAAGCAAGCAACACAGCTCATGAGTTTGGTAGGAAGTAGGAAAACCACAAATGGCTTTAATGGCCATAGTAAAGGAGTTGGTCTTTATGATGAATACTTGGAAGCCAATGGTTACATTTGTGTTTTGCATGAAATATTTTCTTTATCTCTGAAGAAATAGAGTTTCAAGAGGCCAGAAGGGCTATGAAAAATAACTGAGGCACAATTCCAAGCATGAGATGACTGTAGCAAAATATATTTTAAAGATGGATATAATAGGACAAGGGAGGGACTGGGTTCAGGTAGAGTTGAGATATGGTTCTTTTAATTGTGCCTCTCTGTTATATTTCAAATTCTTTTCAATATTGTTTTATTCATGCAAGTTATCTTAATATAGATATTAATACAATCTTTAACATCTAATATAGTCTTTAAAATAGACTTTAAAAATATTTGATTATATTTCCATGTTATCCATAGTGATCAGATTGTTCCAAATCTACTCTCTTCCAAAATGTGTTACCTCATCCCCCCAATGTTTTTCTGTTCAGCATCATTCAATAATTCTAATATTACAGAATTGCCTGAATATTATATACAGTTTTAGCTATCATTCACTATTTCCTAAGCTTTACTTTTTAAAGTAGATGCTAATTGCCGTATTTTGTACATATACTTTTCTTTACCTTTGGATATTTCTACAGTCTTTTTGTCTTGTCAAACATAAAACACAATTGCTGAAGAATTATAATTTTTAATAAATGGTTAATTTTCCAACAAACCCTGTTCTTTTCATATGAGTTCTTTATTTTTTACATAAATTAGATAAGTTCTTATACCTGGAATGTCTAAGTATTGCTTTTATATGGTTAAAAGTCTACCTCTCAAACAAACAATTAATACACTTGTGTATATTATTGGCACATTTCTATTTCTAGAAATAGTGCTTGTTAAGCAATGGATGTTTATTAGATGCTCATTAGATATTTGTTTCTTGTAGATTCTGGAATATAAGCTGTGTTTCTGAAAAAAAAAGGATTTTACTCTTTCATAAGTTAATATTTTAAATGCACTGTCAAAATTGAGGAAACAATTATCACCAAATTCATCTCTAATTCATCTACTATTTAACAAATAGTGCTTTCCTTTGCTAGTTTTATATAAATGTATTTATTCCCAATGAGTACAAGGTACTGCTTGTATGGACTGTAAATCAGTAAGATTAATTTTCCAATATAATGCATTAAGTTGTTGCCATGAAAAATTTCCCAGAAATTTCAATTACAAAATAGTTAACTCTTAAAAGCATAATAGCAGTTACTGAATTTCTTGGGTATATTGACTTCACACACATAGAAATCAAAACACAATTACTATTCATGACCAATAACTCTGTTTCCATTTATTAACTCTGAGGAAAGTAAAACAGGCTTTTATAATAGGCAATAGAAAACCACCAGAATAACATTTTCTTTGTTGGTTTATTGGATTATCATTTATTAGATATGGAGATATAAACATATATATGTATGAATGTTAGTTAAATCATTTGTATCATAAATAGAATATTGAAATCATTCTTCAATGTTCATCCTATAGAATTCATAATGCATCAGAAATGTTCAATTATGCTTGTTTTTAATTCTGTAATATTTCACGATTGTCTTTCCTAGTGATATTTGAAAATATGCAGAGTTGTGCAGAGATGTAATTTGATTTAGCTCTAGTTCCAACTTTTAAGCATTAGTCAAAGTGAACATGCTAAAAAAAAAAAAAGTTTCAAGCTATTGTTCAGCCCCAAGGTATCCAGTCTGTTCTTTCCAAGACCTTCAGAAAAGCATTGTTCTGCCAGGCATAGGGGAGTGCCCCTGTAATACCAGCATACAGGAGACTGCGGCAGGAGAATTGCAAGTTCAATACCAAACCAGGTTACACAGTTCAAAGCCAGCTTGACCTACGTAGGAAGACACCGTTCCAAAAAGCAAACCAACCAGTAAACAAATCAATGCCCCAAATTAGTGTTTCTGTTTATGTGACCCATGATCTCTATAAGTCATACGGAAGTCAAACTCTGTTATATAGTTCATGCCCATTCATTTGTATAGAGTAGGAAAAGAGCTATAAACCATTTTGGATACTGGCTTTTCTTTCGGTTTTCTCTTGAGCTTCATATAATTGGATTATACATTTTGAAATAGGGACAATTTACAAAGTAAATATAGAAAACTATAAATATATTAGCCTGAAAGAAACACCAAATCCTTTGTTAGAATCACATCTTCCCTGCCAGCAAATTGCTTTTAAAGCAGTTCTGGAGGGGCTTAGCCAATAAACTATGTTTTAAGTGCTCTCCCATTGCCATGTTTCAAATGTTCTCAAAATGATTTTTACCTGGGACATTAAAATAATTATTCTGAAGTTGTGATATAATCATTGTGAGCAGGCTGGCCAAAATCCAGAACGGGGATTCATGTTTATGAATAGTCATTCTAATGTATTTTGAGGATTTTTATAGCTGTGGATATTCAAATTTAACTTTTGTTCTTCACTATAAATACAGGGCTTCCTGGTTGTTTTAAATAAAAAAATGTATCTAAACCTTAAACAGTAAATATAATTATATATTTAAAAATATATAAACATTTTTAAATGTTTGAAAAATAGATGTTGAAAAGTCATATATACATGTTATGTTCTATAAAGAAATTAATGAGAAACTAGTAGTAAAATATTGTGTAATGCTTAGGCTAATGAAAGGGGAAATAAAGTATTTGAAATATTAAAAGAATATTATGAAGAAGATAGAAAAACTGAGAAAAAGCACTCAATACATTTTAGGCTACTATTGGTACCAATTTTAAATGCAGACGGACTGAACTTCCTAATTAAAAAAGAAAAAAAAAACACATTATCAGACATGTGATACAAGGTAGTGGGATGGAATTTAAAAGTGTTGAAAGAACACTATACCTAACAAAACTGCTCACTGAAAGTGAGGGAGAAGTGAAAATAGTCCCAGAAAAATAAAAGCCAAGGATGTTCATAGCCATAAGACTTAAACTGCAAGAAAAAATAAAAAGAAAGACTAGTTTGTGTGGAAATAAAATGATGGTGGATGAAATGTAAGCATTTCCTCAAGTATTAAGTAATTTAGTTAAAATATGAAGAGAGACAAATAAACTCATATTATTATATATTATTGCAATTTTGGTTTATAACTCAACTTTTAATTTTTATAGGATTTAAAAAAGAAGATATCCAATTATAAAAATCTATATAAATGTGTATACAGTACATAAAGATGTATTTGTAATAATAATATGAGAGACAGCACAGCTGTAAGAGAATTTTGTGTACAATTTAAATGATCAGTTTTTAATAGATTATTATAAGTTTAGGTTGCTTCTTGTAACTCACATAATAATCACAAAGAAAATATTTATAGAACATGAAATGAAACAAGAAAAACCATAAAAATGTGTTATTGCAAAAATCAACTAAACAGAAAGAAGAGTGGGGAAGGAAGACATAGATATAAAAATATGGTTGGCATACAGCAAACAATAGTGAAGACTATTAATCATTATGCTAAATGTGAATGAGTTTAAATTTCTGATCAAAATACAAAGATTTGCAGAAAGTTTAAACAAATAAAACATATACAATTATACTTCCTTTGTAAATGCCCAATAGATGGAAAAATAAAAAATGGAAAAAAACAGTATTTCATGCAAATCACAAGCAAAAGATTATTGTGCCTGTAGTAAATTCACATGAAACAGACTAATTCAAAATCCATCAAAAGAGTCATTACACAAAAATGTGTAATTATAAACATATGCATCGAGTGCTATGGACCAAAATATATGAAGCAGGTACTAACCGTAATGAAGAAAGAAATGGTCGGTTGCACAATAATAGTAAGAGGCATTAATACCCCACTTTAAATAGTGACTAGAGCAACCAACAAGAAGGAAACAGAAGAGCCAGAAGGAGACAAAGGATTTGCGGACTTAAATATAAAATTCTAAAACTCTTAGAAGACAACACAGGTGAAAATAATCACAATATTGGGCCTGACAATGATTTTTAATATGTTAGTAGAAGTATAGACCACAAAATCAAACACAGGTAAAACAGAGAAGAAAAAAAATAAAACTGATTTAAAGCAGGAAAGAATGAAATTCTCTCTCTGCATGAGGAACATAATCTTATATGTAGGAAAAAAATGCAATGATTACACACACACATACAGACAATCTTAAAATAAGTAAATAAGTCCAACATACATTCAAAATCCAAAATTTTAAAAATCTGTTGTATTTGTGTTACATATGCCTTAACAGTGAACATTGCAAAAAGATATTCAGAAAGAAATTACATTTACAATTGCATCGAAAGGAACAAAGTACTGAGGTATAAACCGAACCGAAGATGAAAGACTTGTTCAATGGCAGTTAAAAATAATGAAATTAAAGAAAAAATACAATATTAAGATCAACATCGTTTCTATTAATCAAATTGATGAAAGAGGACAGTGAAAATCAACTCAGACTAGTATTGCCGATGTTTTGTATCTGCGCGAGGGATTAAGTGGAACTAGATTTGCTGAGGACGTAAGATCTTGGATGCTGCTGGCTCTCTAACACACCATGTGATGTTCTCAGCATTGTTTTCCTCTACTTTTTATCATTAGAACAGAAGTCACTCTTTGTCTTTGTTTTCTAGTATCATCAACATCTTTCTAAGTAGAAGGTAAATTTTTGTCTTGACTTATTTTCTACTTTAGCCACTTACGTGCACCACATCACTGTTCACCTTGACGGTGTCTTCTGTTTTTATAAAAAAGTGCATGATAGAGAGTAATAACAGTATCAGAAACCATCTATTTCTTTAAAATGAAAAATGATAATATGACAGCATTTTAAAATATCTAAAAAATCTGCTGTACTATTTGAAAAGAATTTGCTTATACAATAAAAAATGAATACAATTTTTAAAATAATCAAAAGTACTTACACTTCATTATCAGATTTTAGAATAGTCTTAAAATGTCACGTTCGACGATACTCAGGAATGTATTATTAATTATGTATATTCTTTTCAGGGATTTCAGACACCAATGAGAAAGTTTAAAAGACATCTTTTCGGAATGGCCGTGTCATACACTGACTAAAAGCAAATATCCTGAGACCAGAGTGTCTGGGTTGAAATCTCATTTTTACCCCAGCTGATTTGTGTGACCTTGGAAAATATTTTCGTCAGTCCTTATTTTATCTATCTATAAAATGTCATAGTTAAATTATTTATCCCAGAGACTAGTGTAAGGGTTAAATATGGTAAATAGAACAGCATTCTTTATTTAGAAAGTATTACATAATCTTTAACTATTTACAATAGACTTGGACTTTATTCATATGTTTTAAAAAAAACACCTTTATCTTTATTGAGGCAAAGCACTATGAAAAATCCTTTTCTAAATTATCAAAGCATGATTTAAAATAATAGAATGAACATGATTAATTTATTGAATAATATGAAAAATTAGCTATTCAATACCTTTTATCCGCTACTGAAAATTAAATCCACTGTGTCGTTCATGCTAGTGTTCTAAAACCGAACTACATCCCAAGCCTGTTTAATTTATTTCATTAAGTTGCGCAGGTTGAAATGGAATTTGAACGCCTCCTCCCTCATCTTTCTGAGTAGCGGGGTTTACAACAGTCAAAACTTTTTTTAAAAACATTAGACACATTGGAAAATATTGAGATAATCAAGATTATGTCTAATGACTGGAAAGGGACAGGAGAGCAGTTTGTGGAAATTGATTACCTTTTGAAATTGTTCTGTGCAAAAATTGGAATCAATATGTTACGTTGACGTATGGCTCCTGACCTTTGTTACTGGTTCATGAACTACAGCAGGGCCAGCGGGGATTCTGGGATTAAGTAGAACTGAACTAACCAAATTCATGTGTTCTACAGAGCTTCTCAACATTCCACTTTAAAGGGAAAATACTTCATTCTGATCTCTTTCCTCCATTACTGAACGCATTTTTTTCAATAGCAATAATTACTTTTAAACATCGTGTAAGACATTTTTCAGACAGAGGGTCAGTAATTTATTCAGGGTAGCCTCATACTCTTGGAATTTGAGAGATCCTCCTGCCTCAGTCTCCAGAAGAGCTGGGACTTACGCATGCGTGCTGCTACACCTGACTTGAATCACTTACTTCTTATATAGGAAATCCGTCCTGACTACCAGTTGTTGTAAAATCATTACTTAACAGTCCTCAAAGATACATTATTCTCATTTATTTATAATTCATTGTTCTCATCTTTGAAAACTGATACTGTCCACACCCACTTAAAAGACTGCCTATCCCACACTGTTTCAATCTTTTTTTTCCTACAATGCAATACTGAGTTCATGATTCAAACTGTTATTCATGAGGCCTGTTTCATGAATGAATGCCTCTCATGTTACTGTTACTGCTATACTTTAAACACATATGGTCAGAAGCCTGCAATTTAGAATCATATGATGGCATAGACATGTTTCTGAGAGTTTGATTTGGGAGATAATATTTTATCTTACAAGTATTTTATGGAATTATTTTTGACTGAGATACAACTTTTATACACATTTATGGGTACCATATGATATTTGATTCATCTATTCTTTGGGTAGTAAGCAAATGACTTACTTATGGTAATTAGTACACTATCAACTTAAACTTTTGTCATTCCTATAGGATAAGTATATTCGAATTCCTCTCTTCTAATTATTTTTAGATGTATAATATACTATTAATTATACTCATCTTGTGGTCCAGAGCAGAAGTTATTCCTGCTATGAAACAAAAATACACCCGTTGCCCACCTTCCTCCACTGTTGTCTCAGGCCTCTGGTAATCAGTATCTTGTTTCAACTTCTGTGAAATCCAATACCCGAACTCCTCTATCCATCATAGCACTATTCACGAGAGCTAGGAAACATTATTATGTAAATCCCTGAAATTTATTGAATCTTTAGTATTTGGAAAAAATAATCAAACCAAAATGAAAGGATAAAAATATTTCTTAGGAGATGAATCTGTGCTTTGGAAGAAGCAGTATTAAGCTTGAATTGACTTTAAATTGCTTCATTCCTAGAGGTAGAATAAGATTTTTAATTGGCTCCCGGAGTTGATATTTTTTTCCCCAAATAGAATCATCAGACTCATCCTGAAATGAAATTTTAAGACAACATTAGCCCAAGGGAGAGAAAAACAAAGCAAAGCAACAGTTTATGTTCAAATTTTTCTCTAATCTCTTTTTCTTGCTGTGTAATCCCTAAGAATTAACAATCAACATTTTTTTTCCCCTAAAGAGGTGACATACATGAGAGTGAATTCCTCTTAATATGAGACAATTCATATGTGTTAGTTGTAAAGTTAAAAGACCATGGGAATACGATTCAAATATAAATACGAATTTTATTACATCTGAAAGTGGCTTTACAGAACTTATGCCTGCTTGCTCCAAAGCCACCTACCTGTTAAAACAGCATGTGCAGAAGTGAGGAACAGTGACAAACAACTACAATCTCTGCCCTTGGGATGCTGAAGGAAGCAGGATTGTGAGTTTCTTTCACATAGCGAGACCCTGTACCAAAAATACCAAAATATCAAGAACAAAAAACAAAAAAACAGTAAAGCCATAGAGAAATCTACAGAAGAGAAACCAACATGACACCCTGGCTCTCATCGACAGTGGCCTACAAAGCTCTCACCTTCTCTCTTGCCCCCACCTGATAAACAGGGTATCCTGAGTGGGCCTGGTCTTCCTGCGGACCCTTTTCCTCTGGACTCTGCTGTTACCCCATGTGCTTTAGGAGAAATAGTTTCCTTGTGCAGATGCCATGACTTCATTCCTGGCTCTGCAAACGGAGGAAGAGTTTCAATAGCTGAGGAACACGGACAGCCTTCAAAAGATGGAAAAAGGAGGAAATGTATCTACCCCGAAATCTTCCAGGCTTGCTCATTTTAGCCCAGTGGGATTTTAGATTTCTGACCTCTAGAAATCTAAAACAATATGTTCTATTGTTTAAAGATGATAAATTGGCAGTAATTTGTTATGGTAGTTTTATAAAACTAACACAAATTTCTAATGATGCTTCTAACTCTGTACACACACACACACACACACACACACACTATACATGTTATACTTACATGACCTGTACATTATGTATACTGTACATTGAACAGATGTATATTAGTGTATTTTTTATATCCTGACTTTCATAATTCCAAATGTTAGCTCTCCTGATATATAAAATATTGGCTTGTTTTAAACATATTCCTGTAATTTTATGTTCTATAGGAGAAATGCTTGATTTGGTTCTTTGAGAATAGGAACAACCATGAACTTTTCTTGTACTCCTTAAATTTAGGAAGATTCACAATATAGCATTTTTGTCAGCAAACTTATTCCTCCCATCAGCATTAGGGGAGACCGATGTGCCCTTCTACGGTCCCTTCTTACTGTAGGCATCGGTGAAAATGTTATGAGGTAGGGAGGTGAATGATACAGCGCCTTAACTGACCTCAGAGTTTTAGGAATGGAACCGTGTTGCTTGGACATGTTTGTATCACCCTTTAGAACATGTGAGAATCTGAAGGTGCAAGAAGAAAGGAGTAGCTGAAACACAGTACACAGATGTGGCTGTGCTAAGTTGGAGAAGATGAAGATGATGGAGAGATATCAAGTATGGTGGACTCATTATTGTGGCCACCTTGAGCCGGAACGCCCAGCTGGACTGAGTCGGTGTGGTTCTGGGTGTAGAGGATCCACCTGAGGATTGTTGCCAACAAAGCATAAAGGAGAATAGGGGCAGAAGATATTGGCCGGATGTTTCCCAGGAGAAGCTCTGTTCGTGGTGGTTCTCCCGAAGGGGACTTGGCTATTCTCTTCTCATCTCAAAAGGAGAGCCGGACCTTGTTGCCATCTAGGATGGTTGCTGCCGCTTAGGGGGAGCTCTAGTCTTCACCTCTGTTGCTAGTGTCGTATCCTGGTTCCAGTACAGATTTCTTCAGCCTTTTAATGTAGACACGGACACACACGGGACAGGGCAGTGGGTTCCTAGCCCTTGACTGGGTCTTTCGGGTCTCCAGTGCATAGATAGATGTTCTGCACTCTTCCTGCATTTCACTTGTGTGTTTGACTGTTGTAACTTGCAAGTGTCCTGTATTAAATCTACTCTCTTGCAAACCATTGATTCTAGAAAAGTAACTACTGCATCAAATCAACCTGAGAGTACATTGTCAGTGATAGTCCATCCTTATAATAAGAAGTAGCAGCAATAGCACTTTGCTTCTGTTTAATTTATTCATTTTCTGAAGTTTGTCTTGTCTAGAGGGAGGGTGGCAAGCTGATTACACCAGCCATTCCTACACGAATTAACTTTTTCCACCTTTGATATCCACTGCCCACTGTCTCAGAAGGGCAAAGCAATTTCACTAATATATGAAGGGATTAGAAGAGGATCTTATTTCTAAAAAAGCAAAATTACTACCTTGACTTCACTGAACAGAACACTCTTGATCTGATCATCTTCTAAAACCTCCACTCGTGGATACTATTGTGTTAGAAATTATATTGCCATGTAAATTTTATAGGGGTAGGAATATTTAAACCATTGCACTGTATGTCTATCAACTATGTCATATTTGAAAGATTTTTAATTGATGATGAACTTTAAAAACACTTTATCTTTCTTCCAAAGAGCTAGTCAAAGGAAGCAGAGGCAACATTGATCTCAGTTTAATATCCATAGCTGGAACTCAAGCTCACAGGCAGAGGCACTAGGTTGGCATACGTATTGAGAGAGCACCAATGATGGTTTGAGGTAAACAAGATGAACCTGCCAGCGGTTTGATTTCTTTGTAGGGAGGTACTAGTGCTGATAATTTTTCAATAATATTGTTTTTTAATTGTGGATGATGCTACAAAAAGGATCACATTGATAATTAAAGAAAACATAGTTCACCTAAGAATGGTTCTGAAGAAAATGCCAGAAAATCGAATTTAGAAGAAAATAAATCTCTTCCACAGATAGAAATTCAGAATATCGGCAAAAGATGAGTTTTCCACAAGGTAGCGAACCGAAAGTTGCCGTGGGCACGTGCATACAAGGCAAAAAGAACCCCATGTTTTGCTGAGTATATTGAAGAAATATATTGCCTACAAACCTAGATCACTTAGTAGGTATTTTTCATCATAGAATCTGATTGAACAAGCTTTTGAAATGCTCTAGAAAAGATACCTTCAGGTGATCATCAGGTGATGATATTTTTTAGAGGGAAATTTATTGTGTAAAAAATACTGTTACAAAAGGAAATCCAGACATTTTCCTCTTGCACTTTGAGATTAGAGAATGCTCTGGCTCAAAACTTGAATTTGACCCGAGAGGAACCATTTTACAGGACGAATATGTCAAGAGTTGTTTTCAGATCTTTATATTCTCATGCCAGATTTCTTGAGAATGGATTTTATTTGCTGCTATAGTTCATAATTTTGAATTGGGTTCTGGACATTTTGTATGGCATTTTGTAGATAGTTCATTTCGTTATACTCGTCCTAGGAATGCCGATATTTGTGTTTTATTTTAACAGGAAATTGACTTTTCAAATAATTCAAAGGGGAAAACTCTTTTCCCCACGTTAGTTTACAACTCAGATTTTCAACATATTCTTTCAGCCTTAGCTGACTGTTGTGAAGTAGGCCTGCCGCTCATCTGGTCCAATGGTGAGGAATGGAGCAGAATTTATGCACAGAGGTTGGGACTCCCGTTTCCATCATTCTCTTTCTTGAATTTCTGCCTTTCCTGACCAGTGCCTGTGAGTGCCCTGTATTCTGTATTCTGATTTTTCAAAAGAAAGAGATTTTAGATTTGTTTTTTATCTCCTTGTGAGCTGTAAGCCAGGCCCAAAACAACTGAAATGTTATAATCATTCATCACCCTATTGTCGCTATGATTTGTAATTTGCCTGTATAACTTGCTGTTTTTTATTAGTGTCTTTAGTTTGACGTAGGTAGATTTAGGATGTCTGTTTATATATTAATCTTTCCAGAAGTATACATTCAATTTAATTTCTTTACCAAGTCTCAAGTCGGTGAAACATATAAGTGAAAATTGAAAACCTAGCATTTTACATATCTTAGCCAAAACATCTGTAACTAAATACCATGTAGCAGAAAAAAGTTATACGATATTTAGCCATTTAACACTATTTAGGTAAAACAAAATATCCATTTGTGATGATGATTTAGTAGAAAGACAGGATGAAATATAAAAAATAGGATTCAAAAATGACCAAACAGAGTGGGATAGTTTCTCTTAGTTCATTTGCATGAAAGTTCTGTGCTATTATCTGCTTGTTACTTCTTTGTCGATTTTGTCTATGTCTTATACTCTAAGTAACTACTTTTAAGATTATGATGAACAGTGTATTAACTATGGTTTTTGTCTTATTACTTTGTTATAAAATTTCATTTTAATTTTTCATAAAATAGAGCCAGGGATTTAGCTCAGGGATTAGAATGCTTGCCTGGCAAGCACAAGGCCTTGAGTTTGATTCCCAGGACCAAAAATAAATAAATAAATAAATAAATAAATAAATAAATAAATAAATAAATAAATAATTTTTCATAAACTAAAAAGTGATCAATAATCAACTTTAAAGAAAATGTTTCTATTTTCTTAGAAGAATTGAAAATTATTAAGAGATTACTGTATGTGCAACTATCGGTCATTCTTATACACAGAGTGCTGTAGATATGCAAATGTCCCCTCCTACACTAGAGGTTTGGTTCCAGGATCTCCCTCACATATGAAGTCCTTGGATGTTCAAGTTCCTTAGAGAAAGTGGAATAACACCTGGATATAATATACACAATTTATACATCATCATCTATAGGTTTAATATCTCACACAATGTACATGCAATGTAAATAGATGTTATGCTATATTTTTTTGGGAATCAAGACAAGAAAAATGTCTCTACACATTGAATACAGGTGCAACACTCTTCGATTTGCTTGTTGTTTGTATTACTGGAGATTGAACCCAGGGCCTTTGCACTGAGCTACAGTCTGCATCTTTTATTTCATTTTGATTTTGAGAAAGAGTCTCACAAGTGTTGTTAAACTGCTGGGCTTAAATTTACAATCCTCCTGAATTGTGAACCTCTCGGTGTTTTGGGATTTCAGATGAGTATCACCATGTTGGGTTGTCGATCAATGGTTGCTGGAATACGTAAGATATAAAAGCCACAGAAACATAGGGGTTTTTTTGGTTGTTGTTTTCTGTAGAGATTCTCTGAGATGTGTTCAGTTTTTCAAAAATCTCTTTAGGATAAAATAAATTTATTTATTTATTTAGAACTGCATCCAGAGTTATTTTGTTTGTTTTTGTTTTAAAAATCATGTATTAAATAGGCTGAGTTCTGGGGATATAATAAACACAGCTAACAGGTCTTCTTCATTTTCCAATTATGGAAACAATATCCTTCAAGCCAGTTTGAAGTGGAAGAATGAAACATAAACTGCTTCATACTGCACCAGGTCAAGGCTTCCCGCCAGACATCCAGAGAGTCTCCAAGCTTTCTGTCCATCTCCAGCTATTGAAACCCAGCCAGTTTTCTCTGTACTTAGAGACTTTATTCATCACCATCATAATATTCATTCTTTTCCTTCTCCTAGCCCAACCCGGGCCAGGCTTTCCTCCAAGAAGCATGCAGAAGAAGGGGACCCATTTCTCTGTTTTCCTTCTCCATTTGTGGATCAACATTTAAATAATTGGCTACCAGAGAAAGAACGAAGAAAAGGACCAGCCCTTCAGAGTGAACTCAGAGTTTTCATGCAGAGCTACATCCTCAGTCCCCTCTGTTTTATTTAGTATTTCCAGGCAAGGCCTTGCTAAGCTGTTGAGTCGCCCAGGAAATCCTCCTGCTTTAGCCTCCCAGTGATGGGATTACAGGCATATGCTCCCATATTGGCTAATTGGTTAATTTTTAATAATTTAAAAATTCAAATACAGAAAGAATCATAGCATATAATTATTTAAGACTGTGATATGGGAGTATTTTGTTATATATATATATATATATATATATATATATATATATATATCATAAAAGTTAATTGAGAAAACAAAACAATTTAGTGTAAAATCAACATTTTGTTACCACTGCAGATATTCTATTAAGAATGAAGTGTGTTAACTGACACATGATAGGATTTCAATTTTTGAGGCAACTACTGGATAGAATACTTTTGCATCATGTGAAGATTAAATGAATTTTATACTAATGTATTTGGAGGAAAATCCTGAATTGTTAATCTACAAAAGCCGTAAGTTACAGAAAATCAACTAGATGTTTCCAAATATATGAAGTAGACCCATTAGACAGAGTGTCATTGAGGAACAGATGGAAAATAGAGGTATATTATTTATTTTAAGAGTGGTAACAGCCAAATACAAGTCTAATACTTACTGCATTGAAGTAAATTGAACATGTTTTGAAAATGGAATGAGTTTCTTAAAGGGTAAAACATTTAACACCAATATCCTACCAGTATTTTTTAGATTCCCTTTGGAATATTTATAGAAAAGGTTATGAAATATCACCGTGACATTATTGAAGTTATTTCCTCTTTCTGTACTTGTGCATTTGTACTCCAGACAGAGTACTGGAGACTGCATTCTGCATGCACACAATTGATTTTCAAACTCTTTGCATCCTCATGCCAGTATTTGCACAGCCATGTGAGGTATTTCATGCAATATGATAGACTGATTTGTTTTCCATGGACAATACTTTACACAGCAGGTTGACATTACAAAATGTACATAATACAGTATGTGATACATTTGAAAGTCATAAATTTTAAACGTGTACAATAGCATATTGTACTTCAGTGTTAAAACTAATACTGTATCATATTTTCTTACACTACTTTGGCTCTCATATGAATCTGTGAAAATACAGCTTAACCTAGACCCAGATAGTGATTCAATTTTAACCTTTGCAAGCATGAGTTAAAGCCTATTCTAACCTTTCCATCATTTTACTTTTTTGCTATCAGAAGAACATTACTCAAAATAGAAAAGAATGATTTTCCTTTGGGATTTTCCTCAGAGTTATATTTCAATTTTTCATTACAATGAAATTATAAAGGACAAGAGGACGATGGGGAGACTCTACCCAATTCCTACTTGCAATCTCTCATATGCAATATTCATTATAGATTAAAAAAGCAAGATAATAACCCATTCTGTTTCAGCAGAAAAATCTGCCAATCTGTCGATGAGACAGATGTATAATATACTCGATTGGAGTGGTGTAATGTGTAAATTTTATTTGGAAAATGCAGAGAAGATTTTATTTTAAAAGAAAAACTTCACAACTTGAGGATTTAATTAAAAAAATATATCAAGTGAACAAAAATTATGAGAGCCTGTGAACATTAAACTAGATGAAAATTACAAACCTTTAATATGAAAAATTAAATTATATCACACTTGATTTGTTGAACATAATCATGCTTATAGAAATGGGTCAAAAGACATTTTTTCTTTTGAAGGTCTTCTTGATATACAGCATTTGAAATTTATTCCTTTGTTCATGATCATTAATGCTTAGTTTCAAGGATATAATTTAATATATACTTTATAAGATGTGTAGATTTAGATTCACGCTTGCTTTCTTGATTTGGTGAATTTAAAGACAGACACGGCTTCATCAAAATTCATATGACAGATAAAATATAAATAGCCACAAGGTAACCTCTATATAATTTGCTAATTTTCAAAAAATACAAATCTCTAACTTTCGTCATTTGTATTGAAGAATAATTGCCAGTTTATTACCAACATTTAGATTTAAGCCAAATTATGCATTTTTCCCTCTTTCCCATGTAAGTCAACTAAAAATATATGGCTTTGAATGAGGTAGGCCAGTGAGCTATTTCAATTTTCTAAGACACATCAAGGAATAATAGCCTAGAGGTGACGGGGAGACAGATGAAGACAAACATACACGATACGCTACATTAAAACCAACGAGCCCTGGGAAGGAAAGACAGAGTATAGCAGTGAGGGAGTCTGCAGTCGTGGGTACATCTTGGGGGCAGTTCTAATTTTATTCAGGCTGATAAGAGTAACGGTTTTTGGTGATATCTGACAAAAAGTTGAAGAGGTGGGGAACTTAACCGTGAAGCCAACTAGGGAAAACCGGTCCAGGCACAGCATGCATAAAACCCTGAGTGTTGAACGTGCGTGACACTTAGGGTGAAAGCTCTGGGGTCAGTGTGGTCGAATATGGAGAAGAATGGACAGGAGGAGAGTACAGTAATGCCAGATGTGTGAGAACCAAGCGGTGGCTATCCCGTGAGGATTTATACAACCATAAAGAATGTGGATTATATTTAAAGTGAAGTGGAGAGCTGATTCAAAGCTGTTTAAAAGGATCAAAAAGCTTACCATCAGGTTTTAAGTAAGAATTCTCATTCCTGTGGGAACAAAAAATCATGAGAGATCTGTAAGGGTCAATTCAGGTCACCTAATTATAAGGCCTTTGGTGTAACTCAGAGAATAATGGAAAATACTGCAAATCAAAATAAGTATATCTAGCTGAGAAAATATCCTAAAGCATCTTTGAATAAGAGACTGCCTTGTTTACATATGGATTGTACTCAAAGTGCAAAGATATTTACAAGGCAGTTACTTTAATTTGCAACTTTGAGAAAACACACCCATTTCTTTCCTGTAGAGAATCACATTTAGCAAGACACTTCTGATGCAGGAACACATTTTAGTGTGACTTCTTTGATATGAAGATTATGTCAGATGATTTGACATATAACACACTGATGAACAGGAAAAGTAAAGAGGACATTTTAGCAGTGCTTAATTCATAAGCTTGATGTTTCAAGTTTATTTTCTTTTTATTCTTCCAAAATGTTTCTGAGGATTAGGCCTAAGAGTTGGAACAGAAAGCATAGTGATTAGTTATGGCTCAAAGTTTGCTCTGGCTTCTTGAACTTTCATCGAAACCTAAAATCCCCTTTGCCACAAATTTTGTGTCCTTCTCATGCATATTATATTTAATAATATGTTTCCAAACACTTTTAGTAAAAAGGAATGTGTATCTAACTAAACATTCTCTCTTGTAGTCAAAGTTCTGGAATATACAATTGTAATTTTAAAACCATATTCAACATTCTATTGTATACTTATTTATTCAATATTTTCACATAAACTCTATGTTGATAATTTAATAAAACTAAAATTTACTAAAATTTACTAAAACTTTATACCTTAACATGGTCATTTCTCATTTCTCCAAAAAATCCATGACATACTTAATATAAAGAAAAACAGAGAGCATCATTCAAATACTTGCTAATGTTTTTACAAACTTATGAAAATTTTTTTGTGTATCATATAAGTTAAAATATATGTTATAAAATACAAAAATATTTGACAATATATACATTGTAAAGGTTGTGATAATAATTATTATTGAAAATTAGTTAATACTTCAGCATTAGTAATTAACCAATTATAGAACAGAAGCTCAGAAAACATTTTAGAGAATGCAAATGAGTCCTAAGCAGACATCAAAAATGTCATCTAGAGCATAGAGCCTTTCGAGCACTTCCAAATGATATCAGATTATAGTCCCTTCTGCTGTCAATACCCTGAGAATACTCTTTCTATTTCATTCCTATTCATGCATCTAAAAATAACTACAATTATATTTAGCTGCACTCATCCTAATGCGAGGCAAATCAGGGATACAAGCACAAACATATAATTGAGGAGGTCAATTATTAAATCCTGTGAGTCACAAGGTCTGCTTCTTAAGAAAGGAACATGGAAATACAATGCTTTTTTTCTCTCTCTCTTTTTTTCACAATGGTTATTATTAGGTTGAAAAACAAATATTTTTGTTATGTAATTTAATAAACCCTCAGATTCAAACTGCTATTCAAAAGAAGTTTTATTGAGTAAGATCTTCAACTTCTAGGACTCTACAATTTACTGAGAATAGAAACTATGGAGAGAACAGCACATTTCTAAATAGAATATCAGTAAGCAAGAGAGATGGTTGAAAATTAGTATGATAATGACCTGGAGTTTAATTCATAGTTATCATATCTTTATCTATAGTCCACTAAAACCATTTTACTAACGGTTCTCTACAAACCTAGTGAAGTGAAAGATTTGCTAAATAGCACGAAGGGGTAGAATTAAAGTATTTTGCAGTGTAGGCTCGACCTATTTTTTTGACTCCTGATGCTTGTAAACCAGTCTCTTGAAATTCCACCTGCATCATAATGGTTTTAAAAACAAAGAAGATTTGAATTTCCCATAATTTTATACCCTGTGTCTACAAACTGCAGTTGTTGAGAGGCTGTAGAGGACAAACCATCACACTGCTGAATAGCGACTATTCTTCCTGTAATATTTACAATAACTGGAGTCTAGTACATAAAACTGGAACATTATTATGGCATTAAGTAATTAAAAAAAAAAAAACTCTTGCATCTACTGAATGTGAAAAACTAACTATCCTCCGTACAACTCATTAGGTGTTCCTCTGTAAAAATATTTCATATTAAAGCAGAGCTATTCACTAATTCCAAACAAATTTCTTGATTTTTTTCCTGATCCTTACTAATAAATATGTGCTCATAAATGCAAACCTGAAATATAGTTCCTAAGATTTTTGTTTTCAAAGTTTGATATGTATTCATATCTAAAAAAGAAAGAAGTAAATATTACAATTCTTCGCACTCTGGCTACTTTTATTTCAAAGACAATGGCAGTTCCCAAGACCACACTATATATTAGCCTAAGAATAATACCATGTGGCTCATAAACTTTCTTTTCTCCACCCTCTAGCAAAAGTTACTCTTTTATATTCAATCTTAATGAGTTGCAATCCACTATCTCTCAGGGATGATAGTCTTGGAGTTGACAAATTCATTTGCTTTAAGGCATGACAACTGATAGTATCAGTGCTATTTTCTGAGAGAAAGTTTGCATTTTAGTACTGACTCCATGTCAGCCTGAAGGAATGAAGGAAGTTAATAGTGATGCTACGATAATTTTGGACAAGATATCCAGAGGTCTCTTTTTTGAAAGATTTTTCAAGGTATAGAATATCACGACACACTACTTCAAACCCAAATACTGATCAGAAAAACATATGTAAATGAGACCCAAAAGAGATATATTTATATTTTTCTTACTGTATTTTCCCTACAATTTCAAGCAGACAATTGCTTTCTGTTTTCCTTTTTAACTGATATTTGCGCCAAGAAAGCAAAAAGAAGTCACTTAAAAGCAAAGACTTGTCCAATATTCTGTAAAACCTTGAAACAAAGAAGTATGTAGCTATTCCAAATAGACACATTGCTGTCGATGTTGGGAAAGGTAAATCAATAATTGGTTGGTTTTTCTCAGTGCTAAAAACAAGCTGGATGAATTTAAGGATGGTGACACTCATGACAATACCTCATTGGCGTCGTCACAGCAATGGGGTAGCTTGAGACCTTGCTGGAAAGGAATAGATGGCTTACTGTCAATTACCTGAGTTCACTAGCATGGCCAGGAAAGCAACTGAGCTTTTGGGAATTTTGCCCTTCTGAATACACTGGTGCCAAATAAAACCACTGCATAGTGTGGGAGTAAGAAAGGAGCCCAGGTAATAACTGACTTAGAATTGTACTCTTCCATGTCTAGTAACTGAATTACTTCATGTTTGTTCCAGTCTCCCACTCATAGTCTTTTTCATTACAACTCTACATCACATGATTTGTCTTTCGCTGGCACGGACCTCTTTTGAAAAAATCAGTAACGTTTATGAAAGCAGGTAACAAAACTTTATTCAGGACTATAGTATTAGATGTGAGAACCACCATGGCAATGAGGTTTTTCAGTGAGACTGAACTCCACTCTGAAAATAGCATGAACACATGGGAATTTATGGACAACAACATGGTAGAGGTTAGTGGATAGACAATTGTTTATGAGGAAATCTTATCAATAAGGATGATTCTAACTAAACTGGGCTTACAAGATTCTAGCTGAAAACAGGCCAGGTGATCCTCTGATGTATAGCAGAGAATGAGGAGCAGTCTGATGAAGTATTCACAGAGATCAGATCTCAAAGATAAGAGTTCCTTGCTAAATTAACTTGGTAGGGTTCCTAAGAAAACTGGATTTTACGAGGAAATGAACAAATGGGAAGAGAAGTTTCTGGAAACTGTAATTTGATCAAGAAAAGAATTGTTGTCACCTCTAATTTTGTATTCTCATTTTGCTTTCTTCTAACTACGAATCCATTATCCACAGTAACAGCTTTTTCATATACTTCTGCTTTTTGTCTTTATATTTTTTTCATATTAGAAAATTTCAACCCTGATTAATCTAACATAACTCTATCTTTTCTGGTGCCTGAAAGTGAATGAAAGTAAAAGAATGCAAATAATCTTAATTTTGCTTTATAAATACTTCATAAGCTGGCTTCTAGGATTATTGTTTCAATTATTTTCATTGCAGGACACTGTCCCCTTTGACACAGTGTCCCTTGGTGGCTGGCCTCACCTCCCTGCTAACCAAACAGTGAGACGGCCCAGGGATGAGCTCTTGGACATGAAGTCTTCATACCAAGAGATTGCCCCTCTAACCATTGACATCTCCATTCTTGCAGTTGTTCTGTTCAAAATCTTCAGGGTTGCCACCATCACATACGAATATTCTAACGGATCTTGGCTTATCAGCTTTCCTGGGGTTAGAATTAGGGACCATCTCATGTTTAGTTGGTTTGCCCTGGAAACATTCCCATAGGACAGAGCAGTGAGTGGCAGGGACGACATGCAATGTGCTGGCAGACGGCCACCTGACTGGGAAAGCTTTCTCAGAGTTTGGGAGACGGTTTCCAGTTTTCTACATCTGTACTCAGTCTGGCTCAGTTACCAGACGTGTCTTTCATAATGACAATTTAAGCATTTCTTCAAAGAATAAGGTTTGTTTTGGAAGATTCATGACCGTTGTTGCTAAGATGATGTGGCTTTTGTTTCTAAGGCAACCAGTGTCCCTAGGCCCTGTTGTCATAGAGACCAAATAATACCCAGGCCAGGATTGGAAATCCACAGCCAGTTTGCAATGAACTGTGAACTGACACGTAGCACCATCCCTGCCCGATGCTTGTGTGGGCCTCTTGACGAGCATTAATCTTGTAGCCAAGATACATCTCTTAGAGGACATGACAAACACCTACATCCAACCATCCAAAAATCTGGCCACCTAAGGCTGTGGGTTTAACCCTCTTTAAGAAACATCCAACCATCATGTCAACCTAATGTTTGAGTAGTTCTCTGAATCAGCCTCTTGACTGAGCTCTCTGCTTCCTCGTGTCCTAGAATCACACTCCATACACAGCAAATCATCCTTATTCACACTTCCAATTTCCTTGGTTTTGTTTACCTGGATAACCAACTTCTGAAAAAACAGACCAGAACTCAATAGTAGGCATGTGCTTCATCTCAAGGCCTACATCTTTCTGCTCACTCAATCTCTGCGTGTGGGTGTTGTGGCATCTCACATTACAACAGGAAGAAGGACTAGAACAGCACAAGAAGGTGTTTGGGAGAGTAGGAGCAATGCCACATTCCCGTAATTTTGATTATGCTATAATGTTATGATTGTTCCATTTTATTATTAAATATTGTTGTTAACCTCTTAATTTCATGATGAGTTAAAACTTATTACAAGAATAATAAAAAAAGAATAATAAGGAACGTCATATTATGTGTGAAAAAATCATAATATGTATCAGCGTTCGACACGGTTTCAGCATTCACTGTCAATCTTGAACTCATCACTGCACCTAGAGTGATCTACTGCATACATCTGAAGCATATTTTAAATGGTTTCCGTTATGCTTGCATTTCTCCCAGGGTAAAAGTTGAACCCCTAATCTAATACTTCATCAAGTATATTCCTCAGCCTGCAATGTTCTCCTGGTGGGCTTATTGTGGTCAGTTTAAGCAGGAAGGCTCAGATAGGGGCCGGTTGTTTCCCAGTCTTCAGGGAGGGCTGCTGTTCGCTTCAGGGGAGCTCTGGTCTTCATCTCTGCTGCAAGCATCGTATCCTGGTCCCAGTAAAAATTTCTTCAGTCTTTTAGTGCAGACACAGACCTACCTGGGCCATTGCTATGGGCTCCCAGGCCTTAATTAGATCTTTCAGGTTTCCAGTTCATAGGTAGACATTCTGCACTCTTCCTGCATTTGACTTGTGTGTGTGCATGTTGTAACTTGGACTTGTCCTGTATTAATCTGCTTTCTTGCAAACCACTGACTCCGGAAAGGTAATTGGTACTGTTCTCTCACCAGACATCTGCACAGGTTACTTAGGGGCTCTGCTTAAATATATCTGCGTCAGAGCAGCTTCCTCTGATCAGCATTTTAAAAACAACGAACAGAAGCAGCTTCTCTTGCCTACAACATTAGCTATCTCTCTTCTTCTATATTTTTTTGTCTTTTTTCTGTGTAATATGATGATTTTAAATTCTATACCATTAACAAAATTAAGATATATATTTTTCCTCTCTCTTTGGAAATGTAAGAACTCATAATATTGTTATTTTTATTGTTAGTCTTATTTTTTAATTCATTTGATTGGTATATTTTAAATATATGTAACATTCTTCATAGGGAATTTGTACCCGTACATGATACATCTGTATTCCTCTTTTCTTACCATTCACCCTCTTTAGCCCCCCACTCTTTATTTCCAAAAGATATGTTTCCATTTTTTTCCTTCTATTCTCTTTTTTTCTTTTCTCTTCCTTCTTTTCCCCTTCTCCGCTCTCTTGTTTCCCTTTCCAATTTAACATTTTCTTTCCATTTCCTAATATCTATTACATATTTTAGTTCTTATTTACACTTTCAATTTTTCACATACAAATTAAAACAGCACTTAAGATTTCATCTCATCCCAGAAAGAATGTCCGTTATCAAGAAATGAACCAATAAAAAATGCTGGAAGGGCAGTGGGGAAAAAGGAACCCTTCTCCATTTTTGTGGGGGTGTAGACTGGTGCAGTCTCTGTGGAATCAGTGTAGAGATTTCTCAAAAAACTAGGACTAGAGGTTCCATTTGACCCAGCTATTTCCTTTCTTGTTATCATCTTGAAAGAATTAAAAGCATCATACCAAAGCAATATATGCACACCCATGTTTTTAGCCACACAATTTGTAGCAGTTAAATCTTGGAAACAGCCTAAATGCCTATAGATGGATGAATGGACAAAGACGATGTGATATTTTTATAGAACAGAATGCTACTCTGCTATAAAGGTTAAACTGGAGGCATTGCTAGGTAATGGATGCAGCTTGAGACCACACTCCTAAGTGAAATAAATTGGACACACATATTTAAATACCACATTATTTCTCTGGTATGAGAAACTGAAAGTATAAATTACTGTTAGTTTTAAAATCAATTTAAATTTTGTTTTTTAAGCTCAGATACCTCAGCAGTTATGGCAACTAGGACCTAAGAAAAAGGTCCAGGGTGTTTACATCCCAAGGAATCCGCTCCATCACGAGTGGGCAAGAGCTATGATTTGCTTGGAGCCAATTTAATAGGGTAAACATTAAGAGAGTTTTGAAGATTTAATTAAGTTTACAAATTAGTTAATGTTGTGTGAATTGAAAAGGAGGTATGTTTTTTGGGTCTAATATAATCAGGTTGAAGATAGTAAAGTCGGAACTGGGTCCTCTTTAAGGTCACTACTCTCCTTGGCTGTCTTAAGGAAGCGAATGGCCGTGCTGGAGAAGCTCAAACAGCAAAACATTCCAAGAGACCTCCAGGAACTGGGAACAGCCTGTAGCCATCAGCCAGTAAGAAGCCAGGGCCTTCGTCACTGCAGCCCCCAGGAAATCCATTCCACCAGTGACCTGCGGTTTAGAAACAAATTGGTCCTCAGTACAGCCACTAGATAAGAACACAGCTTCATATTCTTGGCTGGCAGGATTGTGAGTTCTCCAGGAGAAAACAAATGATGCCAAAACTTCTATACTACAGAGACTATGAGATAATGTATGTGTGCAATTTTAAGCAACTGAGATTATAGAACTTTGTGACATTAATTGGTGTGTATAACACTAATACAACATTCTTAGATGTTTTTCATAATCTTGTTTTTTTCTCTTAGAATATCTTGACTACAATTAGTGTTCATCATTTCTTAACCTGTGCTCAATTTTAGCATTAATATCACAAAATTATTGATCACTGAATAAATAGGAGGATTGATTACTTGATTAAACAGCTCTTCTTTCAAGGACAATAATGGAAATATTCAGAGATGTTAGGTACAGAAAGAAAAGCCAAACACAGGTGTCTGCCTAAGTTTCATTAGAAGAATTGGAGCAAGGAGATAATACTGAGGAATATTTATCTACTGTGAGTTCAAAAAATATTTTAAGATTGTAGTGTTTCATGGAAGCATTATAACTATGCTGAATGGTTGTTTCTTGGCCTTTTGCCTAGGATCAAGTGTAGTATAACTATACTGAATAAAAGATGACTATCTATTTGATGATTACATAGATGCTCTGATAGTCAAATTAGCACAAGATTTGTCACACTATTATAGAGCATTGCGATTATTTATTTATTTATTTTTGACCCTAGATCAAAAGCACTATTTGCTACATTACTTTGTATATAATCATGAGATTAATTACATCAGGTTATATAGGAAACACTAACAAAAATCTGCTCGGCTGGTATCAATGTTCTTGTGCCTGTAGGATTTATTCAACTTACCAGCATCAAGTGGGAGACATCTTGTTCTCAAAGGAGACACTATTATGAAATTGAGAAGTTAAAGGGCACTTCCTACTCCTATCAAAACATTTTTCCCCAACCATAAATCTCAAAGTTTTGTCAGTGTGAGTAATTAGTGTTTCTGACTGTATTTAATAATGTTCAATATTTTAGGAACACTAATTAACCTATGAAATGTTAACTCTTCTGTGTTTTGAAGATGAAGTAAAGCAGAAAAAATAAGACCAAGGATCTAGCTCAGGGCCACAGAAATGATAGTTACTCAGTAAATGCAATTGTTCAAGACATTTTAATTCCTTTTGTAAAAGGAAACCATAGTCATACTTTTGTTATGAACACTTGGCTGTTTACACAAGAGCAGCCTTATACAGAATATTAGCTAATTGCACTGATAAGACCAACATTCTTAGAGTCTCTGCATCTTATCTGGCATTTAACTGTCCCTCAAGGCTCTGGGAGACCCCAGAACAACAGTTCTCTGTGAAGAGCTGTGAGTCACTAATACCTTGAGGCAAGTGCCTGGAATAGTCCAAGATATCAAGAATTCTTCCGGGGAACACTGGTCTTTTGCTACGTTTATAGGGGGATGATTTCTTAATCCACATTCACATAGTTTATAACACCACATTGAACACTTATTCGTCCCTCTTGTGGTTTCAAAGAATTTCTATTTCTTCTTACTTTCTACTTCCTATCTCAGTGAAGCACCTGTTATCAGACAAATTTCTTTACCAACTTTTTTATCATCTGTATTTACTAATCATGACTTTAGCTTTACATACTAACTACGAAAATTCTCTGGTATTCTTAACAACTCAGTAACTGTATAGATAACTTCAAAAATATTTTTTATATTTTTGTTCCATAGCTCAGAAATTATTCAAATCATATAATATTCCAAACTTACCTGAAGGTACAATTTTAGGGACTCATCTCATAAGTCTCATTTTTACCTATAATTTTTTTCCTCCTCTAGTTATCCAAGCATTACTTTCTCACCTTCCCACGTTATACGATTTGCTCCAATAATTTATCTGTTCACACTGAAAACTTCAGTTTCCATCACAATTCTTTGTTCTGGTTTAAATTCAACTACAAGAGACCATTAAATAATTTCTTGAGTACATACATACAGATTACTTGGGAGGTGTTTCCAGGAAGAAAATTTTAACATGCGAGAAGAGGCCATGAAAAAAGGGGAGGAAAGCAAATAAAGTGTGTCATTATAATCTGCTTTTCACAGTAAACAAAGGCAGGTAAAGCATCCTGGGAGCTTTCTGGAGTGGTGTAAAGCACCCCTCAGTAATTGCCATGCAGTGATGCAGAGGTAGGTAAATCTACTCAATCACACCACACTCTCATTGGTTAAAATTTGCATCTGAGAATTAAATTTGTGTTCCTGTCAGTGTCTGATAATGAACTGAGACAACATTGGAAGTATTCCTTGACAGAAATAAGCTTAAAAACAAATTCATTTGAGGTTGGAAGCTACTAGCATGGACAATGATGTTCCCCACCTGAGAAGGTATAACCTGAAATGGAATGAAGGAATGTAAGGAAGAATTTCAACAGCCCTTGTTTTTATTTGATTATTTGCTGTAGGTTCTATGGATTGTCTTTCTCTGTACTCTTTATTCTTCCTAATTGTTCTCCTTTGCAGTAATAAGGATCTGGTAATATATACTTCCTAAATGTATCCCAAATAACTGATCATTGTTAAGGAAACTGCAGTGGGTAGATTCATTTTAAGCCTGTGATCACATTCACTCATTTAAACTCCATACACTTGGAGAGATTCTCTGATACTTCCGACGTTGGTCACTTTCTTGTCCCTGTGACACAATACTGGATGCCCACAACTTAGTGGAGGAAAAGTTCATTTTGAATAATGTTTTCAGTCTGTAGCTGGCCAGCTCCCAGGCAGAACAGCATTGTGGAAGGGACTAAAAAGAGGAAACAGCTATGTCATTGTAGCCAAAACACACAAAGAAGAAGAAAGGAGGAGCTGGGGGTGGGTACATTTCCAGGCCAGGCCTCCAGTCACCTGCCTCTTCCAATTTATATGTTGTGTTTTCCATTCTGCAGAGATATTTTACACACCCGGGGCTCGGTTGGTTACCTCAAACCACAGCTTAGAGATGAAGTGGAAATGAAATATTTGGGCAAAATCCACAAGCACGCAGACCTATATGATCAACCATGTCTCCTACTACTTAGGAAAAGTGACTTTCTCTGATTTAAATTCAGACGTTACATCTATGTTTTGAAGCTCTAACCTGTATATGAATCACACTTGAATGTGTTTTTTGTTTGTTTGTTTGTTTGTTTTTTGTGCTGGGGATCAAACTCAGGGCCTCGTGCTTGCTAGGGAAGCACTCTACCACTGAGCTAAATCCCTAAACCCTGAAGTGTTATTTTCTTTTGCCAAGTATGATATATACATACCTAGCATCCCTTAAGTATGAAAGTAAAAGTAACTTCAATCCACAGGTATTTCCAACCAAAAGGAAGCTATCGCCTCATTTTGCTGCTATTTTTATAACAAAACTTGAAAATGAAACAAAACAAATTTTGAATTAAAATGATATCTACATGCTGTCTCTGTTTCCCTTATCATGAGTTCCCTGCCTCAATAACTCCAATGTTAGCACCATTGGATTAACTTGTAGCCATCTCAAAAATAATGTTTTCCCAAAATTTATATTCCACACTCGGTATTCTATACTCTCTATTTCTAGAGGTAAAGATCACTGAAGATTTGGTAGGGCTGGAGATTCAGCTCAGTGGTTAGAGTGCTTGCCTTGCAAGCATAAGAGCCTGAGTTTGATCTCTGG
>PVJO010007163.1:0-13129 GCA_004026905.1 Hystrix cristata | reverse complement strand
TGATTAATTTATTCCCAAAACTTTAAACTCTGTTTTGACATGATCATAAGTGCATGATCTGAGATTTTGTTTTTTCTTTTTTTGTTTTAGATTTCTTTTTGAACTGTTAATCATTAGTATATAGAAAGGAAAGTGATTTTTGTAGTTTAGAAATGTAATAAATACATTTTACAGTTCTAAAATTTGTAGGGGTCTTTTGATAGTCATACTATTCAGAATTTTATGGCCACATTGTACTGTAAGATTTTCTCTTTGTATTTTCAGCAAAAAGGAACAAATTTTCTTTCTATCCATTTTGGATGTGTTAATGCCCTCTTTTTAATTTCATTGGCTAGAACTTCTAATTTTAATCTTTCAGACTTTCAAACTTTCAGTATTAAGCATGATGTTAACTGTGGCCTTCTTGCACATGGTTTTAATTTTGTTGAAATAAAGAAAATATTAATTTAGAGAAAAAGTAAATTAATAATGACAACTTAATTCTGAATAAATGGAGGGGTCGGATCTCATGTTATTTTGAAAAGCTGAAGACAGGATATTGTTGACTAAAGAAGACTGTATGGTAAGTAGTACACAAATAAATTTTGCCCTGGTAAATATTTCATAGTGGATGGAAATGTGAACATTAATAGGAGAGATGAAAAAGGTTAATTACTTTTTATTAAAGCTTTTGTGTCTGTGGTATATATTTCCCTGACCCCTGACTTCTCTTGCTAACATCATTTCAAGTGAGCCCTTTCTTTCAATTATGATACTTCCACCATGGAATTTTTCTAGTGTAGACAAAGAGCCTTGTTAGAGAAACAAATCTTTTCCAGTCTCTGTTTGTGTCTTTTGATAGTCATACCATTCAGAATTTTATGGCCACACTGCACATTCTCACTCATAATGGGAACTCCCACACTGAGATGCTTTCTGTACTTAGACTAGGAGTTGGAAAGAGGCTCAATTAAGCTGACTCACTTTCAAATCCTCATTGCAACTACCTGGTAGGGCAACATTTGCTACTGCTACAGCCCAGCTCAGCTGTGGACATGCAGAACATAGACAGAAGAAGCTGCTGGTTTAGACTGTGGGGTCAGGGCCCTGTGGGGCAGAGAAATCTAGGAGGCACTGTGCCCATCTGTTTATTCTTGTTCACGTTCCATATATAGAGAATTTTGATTTAAGAGTTCTGGGTGTTTGTATGTTTAACAAGTTCTATGCATATTTTTGGAGCACAAGAATGTTAGTGAATGTTAGCCCTGTATGATTCAGGGCTGGGCTTTACCCAGTTTCCCCCTTGAGTCACTAATGCTCTTAAACGGTCGCATCTGAGCAGGACTTAACACACACAGCTACACTTAACTTTGTAGCTATGGCTAACCTATATGTTATTTCTCTAACACCTTATTTTCCTTGAATCATTCTTTCTTCATGGACACTTCAAAATGAATGGGTGGCATTCGCTCTCTAACCTTAAAGCAATTTAACCAATA
The DNA here is from genome assembly GCA_004026905.1 of Hystrix cristata. Taxonomy (NCBI): domain Eukaryota; kingdom Metazoa; phylum Chordata; class Mammalia; order Rodentia; family Hystricidae; genus Hystrix; species Hystrix cristata. The sequence continues at coordinate 11,651 of PVJO010007163.1, read as the reverse complement.
AGCAATTACATTAAAAGCTATCAATGCTTTCATCTCTTTGTATTTTCATCTTGCAAGCTGAGATAACAAGTCAAGTGATGATCTGAGCATTTTCTAAGCAACAGGATAAGGAATATTTTCTTAAAAATACAGAAACATCATTGCCCTCCAACAACAGTGCTTCTTTTCCGAGTACTGTCAGTGGCTTCTAGTGATAGGATTTTGCTCTTCTGCTCCCCATGAGCCCAAATTCTGATAACAGGTAAAGAATCCAAGTGAAATGCTGTCTATGGTCAAGAGTGAGTGGTGCACAAGGCTGATCTTTACCTCATTTTCCACTGCGTTTTAAACACCTAAAGGTAACCAATTAGAAGTGATTAAAGCAAAACTGTAAAGGTTGATTCATTTTGAAATCCCTTCTCTGGAACCATGTATGGGCTGGAAGTAACTTATGAAGTTCCCATATCAAAATCGTATATCTTATATCAAATTGTTTTTGTTTTTTTTTCATTTGGAAGTAATGCATCTTGTCCATGGTGTGCCTGACACACCTGTGACACACAGGCACACGTGTGATCCCAGCACTCGGTGGCTGAAGCAGGAGGCTGGTCTGAGCTACAGAGTGAGACCCTGTCTCAAAAACAAACACATTTTTTAAAAATCCAAAATCAAAGACATTTTTTCTATATTGTGCTCCTCTTCCACACTACTGTACCCACCACTCTCTCCAGAATTATGAATGTAATTCACTAAACTGGACCAGGGAAAACTGTTTTCACCCCTTACCCCTGGGGGTTTTGGAGGGTCTGTCACAGGTTACTTAAATCTTTTGAAGCTAACATACTTTATTTTCAAAATAACTTATGAGGTTGCTAACAAGATTAAATCATACGGTTCAAGTTACAGACAGGATCCATCATGTACAGTAGTAAGAGGTCAATAATATTAAGAATTTAGCTTTATTACTGTTATTGCAGTTTCAATGTATTTTTATTATAGGTAGCACTGTGATTAATTTCCTACTACCACATATTGTTAATTTCTATCTTAAATAAATTTCCACAATATGAATGTTTAATAATTGTAATTACTTTAAAATCTTTGATACTAACCTACACACAAACTTCCAAATAGTTTTCCAAATACACGTGTACTAGAACAGGCCGGGCAGGGAGTCCTACAGTCCACAGACCAATCTAGTTTGATACTTTTATACACCAGCATTTACCAATGTGTGTGCTTAACTTCATCTTTTCCCCTAGATTCCTGGTGGGTGAGATTTTGAGAGGGCTTGCTTCAAAACCAACACCAGATGGTAGCAATATTTCTGTTCATACTAGTAATTCTGGAATAAGAATGTGCCACACTGACAACAGGAGATGTGGAATGAGTTCAAGCCATTCTGGAGTAAACAAAATCATCTAAAGGTTTTGCATAATGTACCTGTAAAATCGATATAAATATCTGACTTAACGGTTAGTTATTTTCCATATTATATCAAATGGCTTGGTGAGTGCCACCATCTGATATTTTTTGAACATAGAATCTTTCTGGTCATCAGGTGTAACTTGAGTTTAAGGATTTCATGACACCAATTCTGCTTTCTACTGATCCAACATGGAGGCAAAACGACTTTATCATCACCTTCTGGAATTGCAAAATGCTCCCAATAAATACAGAATGTACGAGTAAATCATGCCTGCTGATGGCATAGGCTCATTTCAATGACCCTGGCAATCTCGCACCTGGATATTCCGTTCATTTTTCTGTTTAAGCCGAGGGCAAGTTGGAACCAACACTGCTAACCCAACGATTTTGTTTCACTAAAGAGATGGGCCATAGCTGTGGAATGATATAATCAAACTAGACTATATGTCTCATTGAAAGAAAAATTGATGTCAGGTGAGTAGACTGATGGGTATTTATATATTTTAGTCTTTGTTGCAAAAATTTGAAGTAGAAAAAATAACTTTATATTAAGAATATAATCTTCTATCAAAACTCCTTTCAAGAACATTGACTTGGAGTAATATTGAGTTTGTTTGTTTTTTTGTCTGTCTGTCTTGCTTCAGGATAAATATATGAATGTTCCACAAAGAGGTAGCATTAGAGTTTTTCACTGTGGCTTTCATCTGTCTATACATCATCTGACAAAAACACCAAATTTATCAATTGAGAGAGATGGAATGCCTGCCTTTTCAGCATTAAAATATATTATTACAGTATACAAGAGAAATTTGAAAAAAAAAAAAAGAATCATGTCATACAAACCACAATGTAGATGACATAATTGTGTTTTGAGAGTAGATTTGCTGTCATTCAATTTGCTCAAAAGAATGAAATGCCACCAAATGAAATAGCCTGGCTAGTACCTAACTTGAATAAAATAGTGAAACAAAAGTTAACGATAAAGAAAAGCCAGATGAGGGGATGTATCTCACCCAACAGGCAAAGGGTCCAAGAGAACAAGAAAAGGGCAAAGGGAGGAGAATGGGAATCCAGAGAAAAGAAGATGATCTAAAAACAAGAACCTAACGACCCAAACTCAGAACAGTGACATGTACACTAGATACTACAGTAACTTTATGCAGTTGTGACTTGATGCTGCATCTACGTGGTTGTTTACATTGCTTGTTGTTACACGCAAATAGCACAATATATTATGGTCTGTAAGTTTGTGAAATTTTGGATAAATTTTAATTTTTTTAAAAAAGAAAAGCAAGGAGGAACTGTAGAATACTATGCAAAATATTGCTCAATAAATTCTCCGTTATAGCTATTTTCAAGAACCAAATACTGATGCCAATTCAAATCCCTGCAGTCTGTACCATATATACTTATGCAATAATCTGTGAGGTTCTTGAGTACTAGTGACTATTCTATTTAGAACTGTGTTTATTCACCTTCCATTTTTTGAGGACTATAAATATAGCATTTAAAGTTACACACCATGGGCACGTTTTTGGAAATATTTCTTCAGTAAAGGAATTAACATTCTGTGATGTGTTTTATTTGGCACTCTTGTGAAATATTTTCTAAAATCCTATAAAAACCAATGATTGTTTCAATTTGAACATGTTGAGAAATCTAAAATTTAGCTAGCTAATCTTATGTGAAATATGTTCTTTTCATTTCTGAATGACTTTTCTTCTTTTGTTCAATTTTTTTCTATCCAAATTTCTTTAATGTCTGTTTCTTAAAAATAACTTCCAATACAATTATTCATTACTGTAAATGTTACTTATTTGGATTTTACAGTTTCACATATAATAGCTTTTTTAGCTTCAAGTATTATTCCCTAAATCTTAAAATTTTAGCAAGTTATTTTTATTAATTTTCATAACATTGCCATATCGACCTATTTAAAAAAAAAACATAAATTACCAATAACTAAAGACAATTCTTCTAACATACTTTCTAAATTATTATCTATAATTATTTTAAGGAGGCTTACAAGAACAAACATTCACTAGAAGTGATATATTAGCATTTTGGTTTGTGTTCCCAGTTTTGTTACAAGATGTATGTTTCACTTTTGTAAACATTATGTGAGGAAAATCTCATAATGCAGTATCTCTTCTATTTCTTTTCTTAATTCCTAAATATATTAGTATCTTTTTGTTTCTTTCCGTTAACTTGATATGTCTCTACCAACTATCTAAAATTATTTGTAACTATTTTGAGAACAATACAACATAACACTTGTCGACATTCTTCATTTAATTAATTACGGTAAAAATTAAAATATGATGATGTTACTTTGACACATTTTATCAAACAAGATATAAACCAAGTAACTTTATAAAGTATAAAATAATGTTCACAACTTCTATAAATTTGATGATTAGTAAATAGCTATATGCACAAGATCAGTTTTGATTTAACCTTCAAGTAATATAAAAAACTTTAGATAACCAATTTAAAAAGAAGAAAAGTTTATTTTGTTCGTGAGTTTCAAAGGTTTTAGCCCAACAGTGATTGGCCATGTTCCTTGGAGCCCCTTGCCAGGCAGCGGACCAAGGCTGGGGTGTGGGTAGAATCACAGACTTCACACTAAGGATGCAGAAGGAAGGAGGAAGGGAATGTGTTTGAGTCCCATCATCCTGTTCAAGGTCACACCCCCAGTGACCGGAAACACCCCTCCACTTCCCCCCGCCCCCGCCACAACCATCAGCATTCTTGCCAACTCCAGTACCTGCAAGCTGAAGTCCGGGTCTTTAACAGGCCTCTAGGCAATATCCTAGTTCCGTACTAGAGCAACAAGTGAAACGCAGAGACGTCACAGACTTACGCTCTCTGTACATTCAAAGAAAGAGCTAATAAGGGAACTTATTTGTACTGATGTTGATGTTCTCTTAATTAGCAGTGAATTAACCCCATTTTCATAGTTTTTAATTGGTAGTTCAGAAGAAAAGCAATTGTAATATTCAACTTACCGTTTCCAAATATCTATCAATCACAATTTGCTAATTGATCCCATAGTTCCATTTTCACATTGATGTTTTACATTATCTAATGTACGAAAATAAAGGGTGGTTATGAGATCTAATCCAAAATGAGCAGATGCAAACATCTGCATATAAAGATTAGTAGTATCCTCAGTTTCAGAACTCGTCTTTAACAAAAGAAATACTAACAAATTTTCTCTATGGTCCCATAAATGGAAATTATTTGCTTATATGCTGAAAGGTTCTCAGATTATACATATAGAACTTAGAAAATTTTAAAAACAGGTGGTGTGTAGGAAGGAGGAATAATGTGTCAAGTAAATATCTTCATTTTACTTAAAAAGAAGCTGAAGGCTGGACATTTTTCTGGGTGGAGTAAGTTAATCCCAGAGACAACAGGTAGATGATCATTTCTTTATTTCTACACTCAGAAATATAGTACAGTGTTTAGGAATGACCACATTTTTAATTACTGACAGTGTTAACAATTGTTAAACACTTGAGAATTTATAGAAATATCATTTTGATGGAGCAATCTGTAAGACGGCAATGATTATAATTGGTGTATATGTAATCAATAGTAAGACAACTTTTGAAGTAAATACTAATTCCTTTCAGACTGCACTCATTTTAGACTGGTTTTACCCACGTGTTTGGTGCTTTCTGACTTGTTTATTTTTTTTACAGCACAGATAGCCTGATTGGCTCAATGTTTTTCTCTAATTTCTGCACAAATTACCAAGCAGAATACAATGACATCTGACTTTACGTTTGAATAAAGGAAACATTTTAAAATATCATTTTAAAATTTGATTTTCCCCAGTTAAAATTTGCTGAGTACTAGCTCCAAACAAATCTCATTCATTCCCTTTCTCTCCTCCTCCCTTTCTCTCTATCGCTCTCTCTCTCTCTCTCTCTCACAAACACACACAATGAAAGATAGGTAAGAGTTTACTTAATTTCATAAAATAGAAATCAAGCCAAATCACAGAAAATTTTGAATAGTTCTCCCTATAGAAGTTTTTCCTTACAGCAAAATAGAAAAATTTTGAAAACACACCCAAAAATATTAGATAAAACCAATATGCTTATTTTTAATTACCAAAACTATTTGTGTATAAGTGAATAGGATCTTGCATAATATACCTAATTACTATGTTTTGCTGAGAAGAAAATGTAGTGAAAGGGACATAAATAATGATTTAAGAAAAGTATAATCAGTTCATGGGATTAATTTCAAAAGAACTCTCTTGTCATGCCAATCCTTTCCCACAGACCCTCATGGATTTGTTTCTACCTGCAAAAGGGAACTTTAGAAAGTTTTTCTTTGTGTAACATTCATGCTTAATATTTTTTAAACACTGTACTAGTGTAGTAAAGTTATGACTCAGGGAGATTCAGACTTGATCATTCAGTTATAAAATATCTTGGTTCAACAAAGAACTATTGCATGCAAAATCAGTGGTTCTAGACACAAATTTTGACTCTGAAATGTACAGTTCTAGAGATTTACATAAAAATAAGTTATCCCTTCCTGAAAATCACATTCGTAGTTGAAAGTAGATGTGTTTAGGCAAGAGCAGAGCAGATAAAGATGGTCTGAAGGGGAATATGGCATCACATAATGAATGGAAGGGAACGTTCAGTGCCAGCTTTTGGACAATACAAATCAACTTCTATGGCAGAAAATGGTTACAGATTAAGAGCACTTGACACTCTTCTTGCATATTTTAGTAGTGCTTTAAATTTCATGGAGCAAGATTTGAGTAAAACAATGGAACAGTAATGTTGTAGAACTGTACTAAGCAATTTTAGTTGAATATAATAAAAAAGACAGCTATGACAACTGGAAAAGTCAGTTATATTAAACATATGTGTTTACTTCTATTTCCCCTTAAGACTCCCTAGAATAACAATAAAGTTAAAAAAATCAAAAAACAATAAACCAATAAAGAGTCACAGGAACAAGCAAGGTATCAGCAAAGGTATGAGTAACTCTGGTAAGGATTAGATAAAAGGTAATTTTGATTCAGAAAATTGATGAAAGTTTAAACCTTCTTGAAGTAATCATGAAAAAATGATAATTTATCTGAATGAACTCCAGAAAGACTCACAGCTGGAATAAAAATTGTCACAGAAACTTGATGTGAAAATGGGACAGAAAACAAGTATTATTTAGATGTCTACTTAATAGGCAGGCAAAAAAAATGTATTATCATGGACAGAGAGATAATTGGTTTTACAAAGTCAGGGAGAAGATTGGAGCCTTGTTCTTCACCTTTTGTAAAATATAAGAAATATTAAAACGGGAAAAACACATAAATATGGACGAGCTACCTTACACAAATATTCATTTGTCAGAGAAATCTTTCAATGGAATGGTATACACTTCCTTTATCCAGTTTCATTTTCTTTACCATACTTCATGAAATAATCATGGAGGATTATACAGCACATAAAATCAGACTGTTAAAACATTCCTCAATCAGAAGTCTAAATTTTGAAAGTTTAAAAGAAGGAAGAAAAGAATAAAAACTGAAAAAGGAAGAAAGAAAGATTTAGGTGCCATACCTCAATTGCACAACCTAATCAAATCACACATTACAACTCTATGCACTACTAGCTTTAATATATAAACAGGGTTCTTAAATGAATGTGCAGCCCCAAAGCGTAATATTTGTATAAAAAATAAAACAACTCAAATACTCAAGAAAAAGTGAAGATAAGAGCAAAAAAGAAAAAAAGAAAAGAAAAGAAAATCAAAACGAGACTATAAGGAAAAGAGAACTGAGCACAAATACATACACAGTGTAATAGGCAAACTCTAAGGTGGTTTCCAAGATTTCTGCTCCTGGTAGTCCTACTCTTATGTAAATCCTTTTCCTCAAATAATATGCAACTGAAAAAGAGAATAGAACAGTATTCTGCTGGCAACATATCTGTGATTAGGATAATGTCATAATGCTATAGAACCTTTTAGTGTCTACTCAACATATAACCATTGAGAATGAAATCCAGGTCATTAATGAAGCCTAAAATGTCGAAGAACTGAAGGTAGCATATTAACAATAATCAGTGCTGAAAAATAGATTCACGTGTATCATGATCAATTAATAAATTCTTAAAGAACAAGACTTCACAAACCAGCCATCTTTTTTCCAGCTGTAGGATCAATAGGAATCAATGACAAGAGTGTTCATTACTCTTCTCACTTTAAAAAAACTACTTTTGCTCGTTGAGACTATGAAGATAGTGAAACAATGGAGGTGATACATGGAAAGAGATTGTCCAAATGTGGAAATAAGTGTCAGTATTGGGTCAGCATGTATTAAATGACTCCAGCAAATCATAGGATAGAATACCTGCTTTGTAGCTGGGTTTTTGAGTGTTTGATTTGGGATTAATGAGATTCATAAACAACGAGCAATCTAATAGTTCTTATATTTGGGGTATCAGTGCAAAGTATGTACAGTTTTAATGAGTACATTATCTGTCATAGTTTTGTGCACATTTCTCTGACTGGTTTATGATCATCCTTCAAAATCTATGTCTAATATTATATTTACCAAAGTTCCTGGCCTAACCCTTGTGAAAACGTTGGAATCAGAGGCGTCAACGCTAGTGGTCCTTCTAGTATTTGTCTGCTATTCTTGGTTCTAAACAGTTAGTGTGGCAGTCGGCTAGTTGTCATGCTCAGCTAGTTTCCCCCAGTTTCTGTTGACTTTAGTTGGGTCAAAAGAAGCTTTTCATGCTTTTGACCATCCAAGACAACTTTCTTTCACCTAACACACAAATCCTGTGACACCTCCAACTTTGGGGTTGGTGTTGATTCAAGGACCAAAAATATTGCTGAGACATGAAAGCAATTATGGTATCATGAAAGGGTAAACAATGTAAGTCCCCTGAACTATTACCAAATGAGAATACTCTAATAATAGTTTTCTCTGAGTATGGCTGAAATCTTCCTCTGATGGTCCTTACTGAATAGTAGCTATAAACAATAAGACATTTGACCGACATCTCAGGCCAACATTCTCCTACTCCAAACCAGCTGATTGTTTAAATGACTGCTTTTAAAATGTGTCAGCCACGTATTTTAGTTGCAGTAGTCAAATGCGATAGAAATGCACTCACACCCAGCAAATCTCAGTGATGCGTGTTTCCCTTCATACCCGAGGATCTACTAACTTGCTACAGTGTGCTGGTTCTCAGTGTTTATGCATCTGTGGACCGCAGACAGCATCCAAATACGTAGGTGGTTCCAAGGTAGAAATTTCAAATCAGCATAAGCAAAATAATATCAAACAACTGTCGCTGGCAATTAAATAAGATTCATTTCTTTTTTCTAAATTTCACGTATAGGAACTTTAAACATTCTTGAAATTTGGTTTACTCGTAATTAATCCTTTTACAAGCAAGCAAACTCAGAAGCTTTTCCAGCAGCAGCTGTGCCTCAGCATCAGATCTGAGAGTATCAGCAAAATGTATTATTCTCCTGCTTTGGTGTGGTATTGTTAGAGCGTAGTGATGATGTATTCTCCAGCAAAGTTTCTCATTGATGTGCTTCATTATCAGCTGGTACCATTTCCTCTTTTTCTTCCCTTCATTTATTATCTTAACTCAGTGACCCAAATGGGACTCTGTTTCAGCCACACTGCCTACCCACAGTTCAGGCCGCAGGATTGGAACTACTGCATCCTTTTATGTTGCATATTCTTTATAGGAAGAATATAAAATATGATGGGGGCTGCTTCTAGGACTAGCGGTTACTGTTTACCATGATTCAGTCTTCATTGACCCAGTTGCGATGGAATTACTCTTTAGCTTATATTACTTTATAAAACTTTACAGAACTATTCTCAGAACTGAACAACCTCTCTAAATAGTAATGTATTTTTCTGTCAGGTCAGAAAAAGAGCAATCCTGAACCAATTCAACTTCCATAAAATGGAATAAGGTGCATTCTGAGAAAGACAGAGTGAGGAGATGATGTCATCGTGCACCCCTTAATTACAAGCACTACATCACCTAAATCATTTCAAAGGTGTCCTTTTTTTCCTCCCTCTATGGAGCTAAGAATAAATGTCTCCCTTGGAGAAAACCAACACTTTTAACTCATATTATTGCCTCAAGTGTATTAGCGGATATTTAATTTTCATCCTTTTATCATATCAAATACCTTTTAGCTCATGAGAGACAGCATACATCCACTTGATTTAACACCTTTCAAAACGTCTTTGGATTATCGGGGGAAGGAAAATGCATTCCTTGCTCTGATAATGTACAACTGGGGAAAATGAGCTGATACAAAAATAGTATACCCCACATTCTTAATAGTTTTTATACTGTTGATTTAAGGAAACATGGAGTGTGGTCCCAAAATGGTTGCATTTGAAGTCCCCTGCTGTTGGTAAAGATTGGGTATAAAACTAAATTACAGCTAAGAGTGGAAATGTCTCCTCAGGGAATCTTACGCATATCCATCATGCCTGTGGACGTTCTATGCATCTTTCCATTACATTAGCAGCTTTGGCAGCTGATAAAGGCATACATCCTTTTGCACCCAAAGTTTCCCAGCTTGAACATTTCTGTGAACATATTCAAGCCTGATTTTCAAGCAGCTACAACTAGTAGCTAAATAAGAACATTGATGTTTGTGTTTAGTGAATTTCTGAGTAATTCTTGATTGTCTAGTTGATCCCATAACAAGAGACAGATTAACAATAAAACCAACAGAATTTTAACAAGTGTATTTTATATATTCAAGGGCAGTATTCAGGAGTAATTCTCGAACAGGAGGCTTAGAACTGCGACTTACATAGCATGTTCAACTAGTAACAATCCACTTTTGCAGAAGTGATAAGACGAAGGTGCAGGATCTTGAGTTCTCAGAAGCAACAAATTGGGAAAACAAAACAAAACAAAATGAAACAAATATATATTGAAAAAGTCTCATTAATGTAGTTGATTAGATAGATCCTTCTATTATCATCTCTAAGCTGTTAATGGTCTAAAAGCTGTCTTCAGAGATTCAACTTTATCTCATTTTGGTAAAGAAAGGTCAGTCTTGGATGTTTATGTCCTGTATTTTAAGCCAATGAGAATTCAGAGGTTTTTTGTTTGTTTGTTTTGTTTTGTTTTTATTCTGTATCTTCTTACATATTTTATAGTGCCATAGATTTCTACTTGCTTTGGTTTAGTAGGGAGGTAATCTTAAATTTCAGGCTGCCCATCATTAAAAGCTACCAGTGTGTCTAGGTCTTTTATCCTTTGTCTTGGGATGACAGCAAAAATCTCTTCATGAATGATGTGTATTCGTCCAGAGCTATCATCAGTAATTCTTTTTATTTAGTGAGGCTTTACACTTATTAAAGGTAAAAACATATATATGCTCTGGAAAGTGAGTGTGGATCAATTAAAAGTAGGAAAAGAAGTACATTCTGCCAGGTGAGAACAAACCACTTTGAAAGGGAGACCACAGTGGTCAGTAATTCTTTTATATGCTATGTATGCTTCATGAGTGAATTACACTGAGCTCCTAATAACATGTAGAAATGAATATATGTAACATTACCAATGACATAATAGGTGTTATGTTTGTCACCGTCTTGTCTCTGTGACTAAATACCTGAGAAAAACAATTTAAGGGAAGAAATGTATATTGTTGCTCATGATTTCAGAGGCCTCAGAATGTGATCAACTAGTTCCACTGTGTGAGCCTGTGGTAAGGCCACATGTAACAGTGAAAGAGCAAGGTCCAGGGAAGGTTCTCACCTCAAGAGAGGGAAAGAAGCTGAGAAAAAGAGGCCAGGGAGAGTGGAGAGTCCCCACGGTCATGCTCCAGGACCTACTCGCTTTAACCAGGTCTCACCTCCTAAGTTTCCAGTACTCGTGTGGTGGACTGATATGGTCAACTTGAGCAGGAACGCCCAGCTGGACTGAGTCGGTGTGGTTCTGGGATCCACCTGGAGGTTACTGCCAACACAACATGAAGGAGGACGGGAGCAGAAGATGGGGGCCAGCTGTTTTCCAGGAGAAACTCTGTTGAAGCTGGTTCTTCAGAAGGGAACACGGCTGTTCTCATCAAAGGAGGAGTGTGGGACCTTGCTGTTGTGGAGGATGGCTGCTGTTCACTTCAGGCGGGCTCTGGTCTTCATCTCTGCTGTGAGCATCTTATCCTGGTTCCAGTATAGCTTTCTTCAGCTCTTTAGTGCAGAGGCGGAC
>PVJO010007162.1:0-83770 GCA_004026905.1 Hystrix cristata | reverse complement strand
CAGCTCGTCTCCAACGTGGACATCGACGTGCGGCACAAAAAGGGCAGGGGGAGGGACTAGAAGGAAGGGTGGGCCCTGCACAGGCTGCAGTCCCAGGAATCCAACAGTCTGAGCCCTGCAGCCTACCCAGATGTCCGGGGGCTCCCGAGGAGTGGGAGGGGTGCAGATGGGGAGCCAGGATTGTGTGAGGAGGGACAGATGGCCCTTTAGGCTCAGGTCGACTTGTCCTCGTCTCTGGCCACAGGTGATCCTGGGCGGGGGCAGAAAATACATGTTTCCCTTGGGGACCCCAGACCCCGAGTATCCAGATGATGCCAACTCCACGGGAGTCAGGCTGGACGGCAAGGACCTGGTGCAGGAGTGGCTGGCGAAGCACCAGGTGATGGGGCTCACGGGGCGGGGACGTGAGGGGCCGGGGACAGGCTGCGGGTCTTGGGCTCTGGGCTGAGGCCTGACTGTCCTGCAGGGGTCTCGGTACGTGTGGAACCGCACAGAGCTCATGCAGGCGTCCCAGGACCCCTCGGTGACTCATCTCATGGGTAAGACCCCTCCTGTCCCAGCCCCCTCAGAGGGCCTCAGACAGCCGCACTGCAGCTGTGTGCAGTGACTCCCGCCACTTCCTCACCAGCTACTCACCACTGTGTCCCTTGTCCCTCAGGCCTCTTTGAGCCCGGCGACATGAAATTTGAGATCTACCGAGACCCCGAGCTGGACCCCTCCCTGAAGGACATGACGGAGGCCGCCCTGCAAATGCTGAGCAGGAGCCCCCGTGGCTACTACCTCTTCGTGGAGGGTGAGTGTGGGCACCTGGCACGGCAGAGGCCGGGAAGGTCGTCCAGAAATGGCTCAAGCAGCCGCCCCTTCCTGCTTTTGACAGGAGGCCGCATTGACCGTGGTCACCATGAGGGTTCAGCTTACCGTGCACTGACTGAGGCTGTCATGTTCGACTCTGCCATTGAGAAGGCTGGCGAGCTCACCAGCGAGCAGGACACCCTGACCCTGGTCACTGCTGACCACTCCCACGTCTTCACGTTTGGAGGCTACCCCCTGAGGGGGACCTCCATCTTCGGTAGGCCCAGGAACTGTGGCAGGCGTTGTTGCTAAATTTGATTGCAAAAGTCTCCGGGCCTCAGTTTCCTCATCTGCCCAATGGGCACACTGATAGCACTGCTTTGTGGGGATCTTGGGAGGGTTAAAAGCGAGGGACTAGGCTAACGGTGTGGGATGAAGGTGCACAGGTGCCCAGGTGCCCATACAGTGGTGAGCGTGGAAACAAGCTGCCTTCCTCCTCTGAAGGGCTAGCCCCTCTCCTGGCCGAGGACGGCAAGACCTACACCTCCATCCTATACGGCAATGGGCCGGGCTCCATTGCGAACCAGGGTCCTCGGCCCAACGTCACTGCAGCAGAGAGCGGTGAGAGGGGAGGGGTCGTCCCCGGGGGTTCAGGGGCAGAGAGCAGCTCAGCGAGGGGGAGCCCGACTGTGCTGACCGCCGCGTCCCCCAGGAGACCCCACGTACCGGCAGCAGGCGGCCGTGCCCCTGTCCTCCGAGACACACGGCGGCGAGGACGTGGCGGTGTTCGCGCGCGGCCCGCAGGCGCACCTGATGCACGGCGTGCAGGAGCAGAGCTACATCGCGCACGTCATGGCCTTCGCCGGCTGCCTGGAGCCCTACGCCGCCTGCGACCTGCCGCCACCCGCCGGCCAGAGGGACACCATGGACGCCCCCGCGGACAACAGCCCCGACACTGCGCTGCCCTCCCGGTCGCTGTTGGCCGGGACTGTGCTGCTGCTGTTGTGGGGGACCCCTGTGCCCTGATCGCGGTCCCCGCTGGCTCCACCCCAGGGCCCCCCTGTCTCCCATCCTGCCTAGTGCCTCCTGCCCCTCCCCATCTGTCCACCGCAGGACCACCCCAGATCCCCGACCACCGGCTCCTGTGCCCCCGTTCTGGTCGCTCCTGATCCCCCCACTGGGGTCTCCAGCCCCCACCTGGAGCTGCCACCTCCAGGGTCCCTACCGCGTCTTCCACCCAGGACATCCACCTCTTGGCCTGGGCCAGCCCAGACAGGCCAGGCCTCCACTTTCCCCTCACTGACTCTGGACAGGGGAGCCAGGGCCCTGGAGGCTGAGCCCGCGGCCTCCGCGCCTCCCAGCCTGGGGTGCTCCTCTCAGATTCCCTCTCCCCACCCGAAATGCCCGCACCTAGGTCTTCACTCAGGGCCCAGCAGGCGTTGACCTAGAGCGGCCCGGGTCAGCCATGTCCCTCCGCACCCTGGGGTGCACCCCGTGTGGCTGCAGTCCCCACAGCCCCCCAGGTATGCAGGAATGAGGCCCGCTTGCTGGCACCTCCACCCGGAGGCCACGGGCACCGCCGAGCAGGGATCCTGGCCAGGCTGACACCATCGCTGGCTCTCCCCCACCGAGCCACCGTCAGAGCGACCAGTGGGACCATCACAGCACAGGGGACATGTCCCAAGTCACGCAGCACCTCAGTGCTTGTCCTCCGCCTCCATTTCAGGCTGGGGAATTTGAGGAGGAACCCGGGAAGCTATGGCCTAGGGCCGGAGGCACAGAGCAGCCTGTGGCCCTCTCCAAAAAAGCTTCCCCTGTCCTCCCAGGGCCGCTGGGAGAGACAAAGCAAAAATAAAAGAAGCCGTTATACAAGTAATGATAGGGAGACATTTTAGAACTATAAACCATGAGTGCGTGGGGGCCCAGGGTATATGTACCTGGCTAGGTAATTAGGTTGGGTGGCCAGAGAGAAGCTGCCCAGGACAGACTCTGAGCAAGAGTCCTAGACAAAGCGCAGAAGAGCAGTGCAAAGGCCCTGAGGCAGCAATCAGCAGGATATGTTTCAGTGGCTGGCTCCAGGTGAATGATAGGTAAAGGAAGTAAAGCCACAGGGGTGAGGGGAAGGAAGGCTAGAGGGGATTTGAACTTCATGATTGAAAGCCTTTGAGTCGGAATTTGAGTGACTCAGGACACAACCCTCTGGCATTTTCTGGGAGAGGCATCTACATAGTCTTTTCTTGATTTTATTTTTTTTCTTCTTTCTTTTTTCTTTTTTCTAGTCTTTTCTTGATTTTAAAGGGGTGCGTGCGTGTATGCAGAGGTGGGCAATTGGAGGGGAAATGTAGACTCCCAGCATTTCTACTTGCAGTACAGATCTTCTTGGCACCTTGTCCCATCTCTCTATACTTAGTGCCCATCTAATCTGGCCCCATGAGAACAGTGAAGAGAATTACAAAACAGTGAAATCAACCATGGTTTTCAGCATATTTTGCAATATTAGAAATTTATTTGTGCATTTACAAAAGTATAAAGCAGTATTTTGCTCCCACTAGAAATATTAGTATAATTGCATATGCTTCCTTATTTACTGAAATTCTGATTTAATGACCTAAAACATCCCTTTGAAGTCCCGGCTCTCAAGGCAGTTTATTTCAATTCTGGATTTTAGTGGTTGTCACAAAAATATGGGCACTGAGTGGAAGAAGGGCTGTCATTGCTGAGCTTGCTACACGCTCATTTTTAAATTCCAGCCACCAATTACGTGAAAGCTTTTGTTAAAATCCAGCTGGTATATTTCTGTTTCCCTGTTGTCAATTAGTCGGCTTTTGAACACAAGAGGGAAGTGTTACATGTTTATGTTTTGTAAATATGTTCGAAACCCAAGGACCTCTTCGTTTTTAAGTGTCAGAAATGGCTTGTTCTGGAATTAGATGGTGGTGGTAGTGGCACGACCTTGTAAATATTACAAAACCACTACATTGTGCACTTCCCGAAGGGTGAATTTTATATGAGGCAGGAGGATCACAAGTTTGAGTCCACCTGGGCAACTTAGAGAGACCCTCTCAATATATAAAATACTCAGGCTGTAGCTCAGGGCAAAGACCCTGGTTCCATCCCCAGTAACACACACACACACACACACACAAAGGTAAATGGTATGATATGTGAATTATAACCTAAATTTTAAGAAACTGATTTGTTAGTCTCTGCTTCCCAGTTTCCAGGCAGTCATTCTGTCAGTCAGATATATCGTTGGCCCCTGAAGCAAGTACCAAGGAAGACACCTGCAAACGTCTTTCAAAAACATTCTTTCTTGCTGAGATTGTAGCTCAGTGGTGTAGCACTTGCTTAGCATGTCTGAGTTCCTGGGTTTGACCCCTAGCACTGCAAAAACAAAAAAGGAGGAGGAAGAGGGGGAAGAGGAGGGCAAGAAAGAGGGCATCTTCTTTATGGCCTGGAAAGTTTTCATTGTCACACCCAATCTCATTATCAAGTGTCATAAAGATTCTACTATCATGAGCCAGGCATGGTGGTACATGCCCGTAACTCCAGCACTCTAGGAGGCTGAGGCAAGAGGATTGCAAATTTGAGCCAATGTGGACGATTTAGCAAGATCCTGTCTCAAAAAAAAAAATTTTTTTTTTTTTTTTGGGTGCTGGGGATTGAACTCAGGGCTTTGGACTTGCCCTCTACCACTTCAGCTAAATGCCCAATCCCCAAAAATTTTTTAAAGGTTTAAAAATAAAATTAAAAAGGCTGGGGATATATCTCAGTGCTAAAGATCTGTAATTAATCCTCAGTACAACCAAAAAAATATTCTTCTTTAATAGGACAGTCTTGGTTTCATAAAATTAACCCTGCTGATGGCCACATTCACTGCACCCTGGAGCCCTCTACTTCTTCTTGCAGCGGTCTGACAACAGAGGAACCAGTGGTTATGTTTTGTGGGCGATGCCACCCTGCACCCTCATTGCCACCAGAATCCTTATAAAAACCCTGCTCGAGTAGCGCTTCCATCAGGACCACACTTCCACCATCTTCCCCACATGACATTGTTTTCATTCAACAAGGCATTTGCTGTTGGCAATATATCTTCTGTGCTCTATCTTTCCTTTAGTGGTTCACACACACACAAAAAAAAAATGGTTTGTGTATTTTGTTCTTGGAACAGAATCCGGCAGATACCTTAAGCTGAGATGTGTTAGAAACAGCGCTACTTGCAGCCAACTCTACGGAAAACCTCCCACACTCGGTAATTTGCTCTAATACTCGTTTCCTCCAATCTACAGCAATGTTTTCTCCACATCTTCCAGGAGTATTTGCTGACAAAGAAATGCCTTTCAGTTTGTCGACAGATCATTTACTGTTCATTGTTTCTGCCATTTTTACTGCCAGAGAAAGAAAAAATGTGTGCCTGGTGGTAGGTGTTTTTTTGTTTTAAGATGTTATGCAAGAAACTTTAGAAGAGCTTTCCAAATATTTATCACTGCTTAGGGAAATATCAAAAAGTACTGGGCTGAACAGCACATAACTTTAAATATTGCTGGGAAAAAATTGCGGGGGATTGTCTTTATGTTCTGAAAGCTGTTACAAATGCCTTTCGGACCATGAGGATTTCACACTGTCATTGACAAATATCCCAAGGTACAAAGCGCCCAGGCCTCAAGCCTCGCTAGCAGTGATGGAGAGGGGGCTGCTTCAAGTAGTTTTGTCGTGTTCACTTTCTTTTCTCCTTTTTTTTTTTCTTTGAGACAAAGTCTCTCTATGAAACCCAGGCTGGCCTCAAAATCTTGACGATCCTCCTGCTTCAGCCTCCCGAGTGCTAGGATTACAGGCAGGTGCCACCACACCTGGCGGTGTTTGCTTTCTTATGTGGGGGTTAGCTTCTTGCCACATCTGTAATAGGGTGATAGAGAGCATACACCCAAAGTCAGGGTTCCTCAGCCTGGCCACTTCTGTTTGTGGTTCCCCTGGCTGTGGATTATTAGTATTTGCAGTTTCTTTATAGAACTCTTTTGTAAGCCATTTGGCACTTTTGGAGGATTAGTGTGATTAAACTAGATCATATAATCCCTAAATCCCCTCAGCCAGATCACTAAACTCAGCTGCCTCACCATCCACTGACAGTGAGCAGCCGGGCATGGTGGCGCATGCCTGTAACCCAGCACTTGGAAGACTGGGGCAGGAGGATTGCTGAGAGTTCAAGGCCAACCTGGGCTACATAGTGAGTTCAAGGCTGGCCTGACCTACATAGCAAGATCCTGTCTGGGAAAAAAAAAAAAAAAGGGTGAATGAACGAGGAGGAGGGAAGTCGCATCAACCCCCAGCCCAAGGACCCCTATTCTTTTCCTCCTGGACTCCTGAAAATCACACGGGCTCTGGTTCCCGGCTGAAGGGCAAAGGTGCCAGCACAGAGCTTGATATTCATTTTATTTACTTATTTATTTTTGGGTTTTTTGAACCCAAATTGCAGCCTCTTGGGAGGGCTCAGGCAGGTGCTAGGTGCCCTTCTCCTGACCTTTGCTGCATCCGACGTTGGCCGGGCAGGTCCCAGAAACAGGTGTACCCCTCCCTTTAACATCTGCATGCCAAGTGGTTGCCTCTCAAGGAAGTCTCCCCAGCACTCTGGTCTCCAGGAGGCCGCTAGGCAGCTGGCAGGATTTGCAGTTGCACCCTGTGACCTAAGGTGGGCCTGGAGCCTACTTCCTCTGCTGCACAGAACTCCCATGTTTGCTGCACCGCACACCCCATGCCACAGCACCGACAAGCAGCTGGACGTTCCCCTTGCTATAACCTTGTCTGCCGGGACACCAGTCTTTGTCAGCACGCTTGGCACAGCGCCCAGGAACCAGCCACGTGCCTCCTGAGCTGGCCCTCAGGGAGGAAACAGCTGTCCCCCATCCCAAATGGTAAGGCCGCTGTCTGTCAACAGGGAGGTGTCCAGTCCTGGTGCCAGTTTTGGGCTTTCCTTTGTTCACCACATTTGTAGACTGTCATTATTGGCAAGCACGGCGCCCCCACCCCCACCTGGGCCGGGGCTCCCCATGGGAGGCGCCTTCAGACTTCTCCACACAGATCGCTGACAGCAGCCCTTGCAACCGTTTGGTCCCATAGGAAGGTGGGAGATTTTTTTTTATTATTATTTATGCAAAGTATAGACAAGGAGAGATGTGGTTTAACAGCACCATGTGACAGCACTTGGGATTGAGCTGCCTGCCTCCCAGTGCATCAGCCACGAGCCACTGCCAAGGCTCGCGGGCTCCGGAGGGCAGCCGAGGTCGGGGAAGCCAGGCGCCCGCTGCCTTCCGGCCCAGTGAGCTCACGCTGGACTCCGGCCCGCAATGAGATGAACCTAGTGCCCTAAGCAGCGCTCAGCACCTTGGACCCTGCACGAGGGTGGCAGGCACTGTGATCAGGACACCACACCGTGTGCCCGAGGCGCCCCTGAACTGAAGGCACAGCTGACAGCCGCCGTGGTGGCGGGGTCACAGCTGCCAGGGACAGCCCTGGAGACAGTGTGGGAAAGCACATTGAACACGCAAGGGCTGAGAACCACGTCCCGCACACGGCAGCTGGGACAAAGGGGGGCCCTGGCATCGAGCTGGGGCACTGTCCACAAGGGCAGGAGGCTGTGACTGGGCTCAGACCACAGGAAGAGGGCTTACGGGGACACCCCGCCAAGACACCAGGGTGTGGGCTCGTTATAAGAACTGAAGCAAAGGCCAGGGCCAGAGTCCCTCTCCCTCCTGCTTTTCCCCAGAGGACACTACAGGGAAGAGCTGTCCTCCTCCACGCTGCCGCCAAGGTCTTGGTCAGCGAGGTGCCGTCCAGATCCTCAGACACCAAAATGCAATGATGAGTGAGCTTCTGGAGCAAGGACTTCCCTGGGGAGGACGGGCTGAGTCGCAGTGTCCTGAAACCTTCTGGAGGCACTTCGATTATAAATAGCACGATTGGTAGCCCGTATTTTTCTCCATAAACTCTCTCAGGCTCCACCTCCCGCGGATCAACTGCTGTGCAGTGGCCGAGACCCAGAGGGCTGGCCGCTGCAGCCAAAGCCTGGGGCGCCTTGGCTTCTCCACAGCCCCCTTCTTGCCCACTGTGGGCTGGGGGCGGTGACAGAAGTGGCGAGCTACTGGGACATGGTTGTTTTAAATGGTCCCCTCTGCCTTTTAATGGGCGGGAGACAAAGTGATTCATATCTGTACAAATAAATCTCTCCTCTGCAGCTCACTGGCACGGAGGCCACACGGACAGATCAGGAGAGCTAGAGTCTGGGGTCAGCTGGTGCAGAGTGGCCCCGAGAGGACAATGGCAGGGTGCAGAGTGCTTACCCTCTGGACAAGCCCAGAGGCAGCAGAGGAAGGGCAGAAAAGCTCCTTTTATTAATCAAAGGGAAGAGGGAGTCTCAAGCCAGCCACTGGGGGGGAAGGGAAAGAGACAGCAGACCTCAGCAGCTGGGCAGGCTGTGCCCTTGGGCACCCCAAACCTCAGCAAAGCCCAGGACTATACCCAGTCTTGTGTGGGTGGCACCCTGGGGAGGGAAGGAATTGGGGGACCGTGGGTTGGAGAAAGGCCAGCCCGCCTAAGCAGCCAGGAGGGGGAACTCCTGGGTCATCGAGCTGGAACTGGGCCCATTCTGCCTCCCTGGGGTCCCTCCTGGGTCATCTTTCCAGCTAGCCTCCAACCCTTCCTGGGTCTGCACAGAGGCGGGCTCCCAGGTTCAAGGGCATCTTCGGCACTGTGGACCGAGTCAGGCTCACATGGAACCAGGGTGAGGCCAGGGGGACTGTGGAGACAGTGCTGTGCGGTCCTAGGGAAGAGGCACCCGTCACCCTTCAAGTGCCGATGATATTCCTGGGGCCTAGAGAGGGTGACTCCCACACCAAGGTCACCCAGCAGTGACCCCGGGATCAAGGCCCACGAGCAAAGCTGTGAGTGGCAGAACCAGGTCCACTGCGGAGGCCCAGCCAGCATCTGCAGACCCTGCCAAGGCGGGAACAGTGGGGCCCCGAGCACATGGGCACGTGGGCACACAGGTGGACTCCTGGAGCTTAAGCGCAGCAACCCCCATCAGCCCAGCTCTTTGTTTCCCAGCTATTAAACACTGAGCAGAAGATTGCTTTCCACCATCCCAATGAGCTAGCTGCCTGCTGCGTGGGTGAGCCCTGGATGCAGCCAGCCCCACAGCAGCCTGTGAGAGTCACATCATCACTGAGATGGCCCCTCACCACACGTAAGAGAAACTGAGGCCAGGTGGGCAGCAGCCTGAGCTCTCCCCCTTCTTCCACCCCAGGAGAACCGCAGTCCACTAATCCCCGAGGTGGTCCCGAGCACAGGGCCTGGTAGCCACAGTCTGGGCTACATGTGAGATTTCCTGATACACAAACTTGGAAGGACTCTGAAGCCAAGGCACGGCCACCTCCAACGTGGTCAGGGTCACCTGTGGCTGTCTCCACCCCCGGGTCGCAGAGTGGGTGCTCCTAGGATCGGTCTGGAAAACCACTTGGGGATGAGTGGGTCTCTCCAGGAACCCCAGGTCCCCCCCCCAACCTATGTCCTCACTAGGGCACAGACAGAGTGGGGAGGACTCAGTCCTGGGAGTGTCCCTTTCTCACCCCATTTCCACACAGGGCAGAAGAGACCATCCTGCTGCAGCCTCCCGTGAGCCCACCGGAGCAGGAGGGAATGGGGACTCAGGAAGCCCCTGGCAGGGCCAGAGAGCTGGCTCTGGAGCCAGAGGGATGGGGTGGACCTGGGGTGTGGAGGGTCCCAGACACAGGACCTCCAGGACTGTCCTGTCCCAGCTGCCCAAGGGGCAGAGATGTGCCCAAAAGGAAAGGTCCAGAAATATAGCACCTCTCTGGGCAGAGACCCCTGTGGGCCACCTCCAAGAAGTGTGCCAAAAGCCAGACATGGTGGCACACACCTGTAATCCCAGGAGAATTGCAGGTTTAAGGCCAGCCTGGGTAATTTAGCAACTTAGCAAGATTCTAACTCAAAATAAAAAGGACTGGGGATATAGCTCTGTGCAAAGGCCCTGGGTTCAACCTCTGATACTGGAGGGGGGGAAAAGCCACAAAGAAGACCTTGGCAGGCTGCCTGGAGCAGGCTCTGTGCCCAGGACTAGGCGTTGCCCTCTGCAGTACCCCCACACCTCGGAGCCCCAGCCCCTCAGGGGCACACATGGGTGTGCCCAAGGCTCAGAAGGTGGAGAATTTTAAAATGCCCTTTCAGGCTGGGGAGCTGGTATCACAGGAGGGAGATCCACCACTGCGGTGTGAAGGATAGGGACAGGGTCCGGGTCCCTAAAGTAAGTAGAATAGACAGGAAGGAAGGGCAGAAGCCCCTTGGCGCCATCCCTACAAGCACTGAGGACCCTGGATCCTCCCTCCTGCTGCAGTGGGGCACACTGGGCAGCAGGCGGGTCCATCCCGGGCAGCACTTCCGGCTCCTCTTCTTCTCATGCCTGGAGCCCCACTGCCAGCCCCCAAGTCCTCCTTTCCCTTTCTCAACCTGGAAGACCCCATTCAGAGCTACAGAAGCCAAGATGTCCCAGCCCCAGCTGCAGAGAACCAGGGGCCACCATCACCCTTTCCAGGGAAGAAGCAGCTCCCGAGGCCTGCCAAGCATCTCCTGCCTTCCACTACTGGCAAGTGCCCATGCCACCCTGAAATGTGGTCACAGGCCACAAGGCCACCCAGGAAGCCCTGGGCAAGCTGTGGGGGAGGAGGCTGGGCCAGGATGTGGTCAATGCGTGATGGAGAGGATAAAAGAGCCCACAGAGGTGGGACAGGCAGCCACGCCAGGGCGACCACAGGGGCCAGGAAGTCCTGTCTAAGCCTGGCTGTGTTGCCAGGCTAAGCCTCTCCCGAGGGGTCCGCCCAGCCCCACGTGCCTGGGTCCCTGGAGGAGGCTATGGTGACAGTACAGCAGCTTTATTGACCAGACGTAGCAGCAGGAACACGGCAGAGGTGGGGCCTGTACAATCTGGCCAGGAGGGTCTGGGAACCTCGGTCTTGCCCACGTGCCCCAGATCCCACCCTCGGCCCCGCTCCAGGCCCCTCCAGAAGTGAAGGACTGCAGGGGCCAGCGACCCGGGCTGGAGGGGCTGGGAGGGTCGAGGGTGCCCAGAGCAGGGTGGCCCGGGCACATGCCTGCCCAGCGGCCAGCAGAAGGCGATTCGTGCAGGGCAGAGGGGGCTCGCGTGCAGGCGGGCGGACTGCGGCCGGGCTCACCACACTGAGCACTTGTGCGCAGGGTTCATGGGCGAGTCCTTGGGACAGTGGAAGGCCCGGCCGAACTCCTCAAACTGAGACACGCTGCCCAGCACCCTGGGGTGAGGCAGAGACCCTGGCACGTGGGTCCCAGCGGTTGCCCCAGCCCAGCTGCTGGGGTGGACCTTCTGTCCTCCCGGCCCCTGCTTCCCAGCAGGCCGTGGGCGTTACCTGTAGTGCTCAGGTGCATGCTTGTCAGTCAGCACCTGCAGGTAGATGGACTGCGACCGCCTCTTGATACACCAGTTCTGGACCCAGAGGGGATGGACAGGAGGACAGAGGGAGATGAGGACCAGCGCCTACCATCCACCCCATATCGGCACCTGCAGGCATCGCTTCCAGGGACCCGAGATGGGAGACAGGTGGGACACACGGGGCTGCACCCCCACAGCCTGGGCAAGGCAGGGTCCAGACCGGGCCTGGACGTTACGCCCCACCAGCCCCGCAGCCCCACCAGCCCCACAGCCCCACCAGCCCCGCAGCCCCACCAGCCCCGCCCCACCTGGGCGAAGGCGATGAAGAAGAGCTGGTTGTGTGTGTACTTGAGCCGATGCAGTGGGTGCTCTGGGCCATGCTCCCGCACCCACTTCTGGTAGGCCTGGGGGTGCAGACGGCAGGAGACGCTGTGCTACCTGCCCTGCGCAGTGCCCGTCTCCGTCCTCCACCTGGTGGGCCCTCCCCACAAGCCCCAGCTCTGCAGCCACCTCCGTGCTGTGCCCCTGCCTGGCCACCCCTCCCCGCCCTCCTGGTGAGGCTCCGTCCCAGCAGATCCTGCACAGGGCACAGGCCAGAGCCCAGCAGAATGGGCAGACGGGGCGGCCACACCTCTGGACTGGGGTTCTCATCAGGCCCCTCCCGAGCCCCAGCAGCAAGAGAGCAGGCAGAGCGGCTCACATAGTAGGCCAGCTTGAGGCCACCCATGTCTGCAATGTTCTCCCCAAGCGTGTGCTTCCCATTCACCTGCCAGAAGGGAAAAGGCAGGGCTGAAAGGGGCTCCCCATCCCGGCCCACCCTCTCCCTCCCTTTCCAAAGCCTTCTGCCTTTCCTCGTCCTCTTGCACACCACCTGGTCAAGGTGAGCTCACTACATGCCACGTGCTTGTGCATGAGAACCCTGAACATACGTGCAGGGACCCGGCACACACACGTAGAGGATTGTGCATGCTCCTTGTCCACACCCAGCCAGTGGGGAAGATCTCACCCGCTGGTTGTAGACGGTAAAGTTGTCGTACAGGCGCACAATACACTCGGCCTTGCGCAGGAAGCGGCTGTAGGAGGCCTCTGTCCACCAGTGCAGCAGGTTCCCCGAGCGGTCGTACTGGCCTCCTGTGGGTGGTAGGCGGGTGGTGGGTGGGCAGGTGAGGCTGATCCTCACTCCCTGACCCTCCTGCCTCCAGCCCCATCACCACCCCTGCCCTGGCCAGTCCCACTGGCCCCAGCAGGGCTCACCCCAGTCATCGTAGCCGTGGGTCAGCTCATGCCCGATGATGGTGCCGATGCCCCCGTAGTTCAGAGACCTGGACCCACGGCAGCAGCGTCAGGCCCAGCCCTTGCCTGCCCTGAGAGCCCACGCTGCTTCCCAGGCCCGAGGAAGCCCCTGGCTAGGCCAGGAGGAGGCCAGGGAGGCCACAGGGCCGTCCGCGAGGTCCTGGGCACTTGTGTCTCCACCTCCTCATGTGCTACGTGAAGGGGATGATGGTCCTGTCCAGCTGCCCTTTCAGAAATAACATCTAACATAGCTGGTGGGGGCCGTGTGACAGGGTTAGAGGCAGACAGGAGGGAAACTGAGGCATCCACATGGGCGTTTGGCCTCCTTCCTCATCACTGGGGTCCCTCCACTGTGGAAACACCTAAACAAACTGAAACAGGCAAGGGGCACCCAAGATGTTTTAAAAGCAAAACAAAACAAAAACCCCATTTACATGGTCTTCTAAATAAGCAAGGACAAAGTGGGATTGTGGGGACCCAGGGTCTGCGGCTACCATGACCCAGCCCGGTTCTGTAGCGGTAGACCCCCACCCACTTGCACTCAAGGCCTAGGAGCGGGTCTGGGTCCCCTACTTACTGTGGGAAGTCAGGGTCATATAGGGTGGGCTGCAGGATGCCAGCTGGGAACACTAAGGGGAGACATGGTCAGTGGGAGACGCACCCAGTCCCAGGCCCCACCCCAGCCAGGACACACTCCCTTACCCATCTGGTTCTTGTTGGGTAGATAGTAGGCATTGAGTGCCTGTGGGGGGAGTAGCCACCTGTGGAAGGAGGCTGGAGTCACCTGGGGGACACACTCTCTCCTCCACGACACTCACATCCTCAACTGTCCTGACAGCCAGCCACAGCCACCTCTTGGCAGCGCAGGCTGCGGGCCTCCCCTGGCCTGGGCCACCCCATGCCCAGGCCACACACCCCACGCTGGCCCGGCTTTGAGGGCTTGCTCCAACACGCCTGGCCTTGGGAAGGAGCCCTCCCCCCCACAACCCCCCTCCCACCCCCAGCTCGAGGCCAGGCACCCACGTGGACTTGTCCACCTCCTGTCGGATCTTCTTCACGGAGAGCTGGATGCTGAAGCGGATGCTGTTCAGGATGTTCTTGAAGTAGGTCTTCTCATGGACCTCGAACTGCGCGGGGGCAAGCAGTGCTCAGTGGCCAGCAGGGCAGGGCTGCACCATCAGCCAACGCGCTGCGATTCCATCTGTGGCTGGTGGTCAGCTTCCCTGGGGTCTGGACCAGGGCCACAGAGAGGAGAAGACTGCCCGATTGGGCTGGGCAGAGCACAGGAACAGGACCCACCTCATACTCTTTGTCCACAGCCTCGGGTTTGAGCAGGAAGTCTGGGTAGCCGACCATCACCATCATGTACTGGAGCTGTGAGTGACAGGCAGGTGAGCTGGGCCCAGGGCCTCTTGCGCTATCCCAGTTGCCCAAGGCAAGAGCTCCAGGCCAGCCCAGTGTGGGGGTCACGGCAGGGAAGAACAAGCCCTAACGTAATTCCATAAAGGCAACCTTGTCTCTTGTTCTCTCTTGTTATCCCAGGATCTGGTACCCAGTAGGCACTCAGGTCCCATGTCACCTTGGCCCGAGCGGCCGCCTTGGTCTGGGCATCCATCCAATCCAGCTCCTCCAGGCGCTGGCCCAAGATGTACTTGATGTCTTCCACCAGCTGCTGCACCTGCCAGGTCAGGAGTCAGGGACCAAAGGTCAAGAGAGGAGGCTGAGGATCTGGTCCCCAGACCTGACATTAAGGGTATCCCTGTCCAGTACTACTTCCTATGCCCAGGCTGCCATGCTGAGCACCAAGGAGAGACCTTGGAGGTGGGGATCCATGCCCTGCATCCAGACTTTAAGCTCCAAGCCTGGACAGCTCCAGAACAATCCTGCACCTTCCCAAGGCAACGCCTGCTGAGCAGGGCTGGTGTGGGTTAGCCGCAGCCTGGGAGAGAGCGCCACCTGCGGCCAACCTAGCATGTAGGCTTCCCAGGGGGCTAGGCTGCAGCCTGGAGCCTGGACACAACTGAGCCCTAAACTGAGCCTGGCGCCCCGCTTCTGGGGAATGTGCGGGGCTCTCCATCCTCCACCCCCAGTCCCACACACGATACCCAGGGCAGCCTGACCTTGGCTTTGCTGGCAGCCGAGAAGTGCTCATGTACAAAGAGGGCGCCAAGTGCCATGCCAAAGTGGCGGTTGGCATGGCCCAGGCAGACACGGGCCAGCTCCTGGGGCTTGTCACTGCCCTCCATCTCTCGGGCCAGCTCATGCAGTGCCTCACGGAACGGGGAAGACAGGTGCTCACTCAGGACCACCACCACACGCCACACGAGGTAGTTGTGCAGGATTCTGGAGGCAGGTGACATGCAGGTGGGCACCAGACCTGTCCCACCAGTGCTCCACCCACAGGACAGACTCAGCATTCGCCATGTCCCATAAAGAAGGGGGAAAGCTCAACCCAGGTAATGCAGAAGCTCAATGCGAAGTATCATGAGCCCCAGCCACACAGGACCCACTCCTGGCACCAATGACAGCCCTGCCCTGAAGGGTCACCACCAACTCCCTTTCCCATCTTCCTGTGGGTGGGACACTGGGCACTCGGGGGTGACTGTCTGCCTTGAGCTCTCTCTGTTCCTCCTCCAGGAGGGGCAGAGACAGGGGGATCTCCCTGAGGTGACCCTCGGCAGCAGAGTTGTGGCTACTCCTTCCCACGGAGATACCAATCTCAGCCTCAGCCCCTGAGAGCAAGGAGAAGGCGGCCCAGGATGCCCCCAATCTGCCCGGCTCCCGCAGCACAGAGAGCAGTCCCAGCCTCTGAGCACAGATATCTGGACTCCTGTTCCAGTGACCCCCCCCCCACCTGCCCCAGGTGGCTCTCACACAGAGGTGGAGGTGGACATTCAAAGGTCCCTAAGCAAATAGGTCTGGGTGCAGAGCAGGGCCCTGCAGAAGGGTGGGGAAGCAGAGCTGGCTGGGGGCCGCAGCCCACCTGTGGGGCGTGGAACGGATGAGCTGGGACACCTGCTGCATGTAGTCTGTGGCCAGCAGCACCACCTCCTCATCCTCCGAGAAGTTCTCCTGGAAGATCTGGTCCAGCAGCCACTTCCACCGCAGCTGTGGGGTCAAGGGCAGGGACCACAGAGCACAGGGAGGGGTCAGGAGGGGAGGAGAGCACCAGGGAGGGGTCCGGGTGCACAGAAAAGCAAAGCACCCGTCCGTGGGAGGGGACGCAGGCTCAGCCCCGACCTGTGCTGAGCAGCCACACTCACATGGGGGGTGATCTTCTGCAGCTGGCCCAGTGTCACCTTGTTGTACATGGTGCTGACATCCCGCCGCAGGTCATCATACTCCGACACGGTGATCTGGGGAAGAAACCCTGCTGAGCCGCCCTGCTCACACCTGCCCCAGCCTCAAGCCTGCTGCTGCTCACGTTGGCCAGCTGCCGTTCCAGCTGCATGATCTCCTGGGCCTTCTGCTGCACGGAGTCCGCACCCAGCAGGCTGAGAAGGCGCTCCATGAACACCCTGTAGGCTGCCAAGACCTGTGCGGGACACAGGGCTCCTCAAGAGGGGCACAGAGCAGCCTGGGGACGTCCCTGCTGGGGCCCGGGCCTCCCTGCAGCCCCAGCCCGACCAGGCACCTTCTCGCTCTCCTCATCCTGAGCCAGGTACAGGGTCCTCTCCGGCAGCGTGAGCCCATCCTGGTCAATCTGGGGAGGGTGACAGTGCTTGAGGTGAGGGCTGGATACACCTGCTTCCCAGACTGAGTGCCCCAAGTGCCCGGAGAGCACCTGCCAGACATGGGCTGTCACCACCCCAGGAACACACAGAAACGACCCTCCCCTCAGAGCGCCTTCCAGCCTGGGGACACGGGGGCGCCCCTCCCATCCCTTCCCCGTGGGTCCTCCTTCACCGGTTGGTCGCCAGAGGGGTCCGGCTGGCAAGCCCCTGCCTGCGCTGCGGTGTAGCCCTCCCGCCCTCTGCCCCTCCGGCCCCTCCGGCTCCTCCGGCCCCGCCGTCCCGCACTCACGCGGATGACATAGCGCGAGGAGTTCCGGTCGTCCAGGCTGACGGTGAGCGAGAAGAGCGCGGCCGCGCTGTACACGCCCTGCGCCTTGTACAGCAGCCGGTTCAGGTCCCAGCGCGCCGCGTCCCAGCCCCCGCAGTCGGCGATGACCTCGAGCATGGGCCGCGGCCCGAGCCGCTCGATCTCGCGCATGTCGAGGCACGAGCGGAAGAAGGCGCGCACCTTGCGCTGCGCCGCGCCGCCCGGGCCGCCCGCCGGCCGCGCCAGCAGCCGCCGCAGGCGCTCCTCGTTCTGCTCGCCGATGGCCGCGATGGTGCCGTAGGTGAGCTTGTCGTCGGGGATGGCGTGGCGCCGCAGCCAGCCGCCGCACGCGAACGAGTAGAAGTCCTGGCACGGGTCGATGCTGGCGTCCAGGTTGGCGGCCAGGAAGCGCGCGGCGCGCGCGAAGGCCTTGCGCTCCGGGCAGCCCTCGGGACAGGCACCGCCGCCCGCCGCGCCCGGGCCCAGGTACTTGAGCGCCAGCATGGCCGCCAGGATGGCGCAGAGCCCGGCGGCGAAGACCAGCCCCGACAGCAGGCACACCTCGCGCCGGTTCCAGCGCGGCAGCCCGGCGCGCGCCCCCGAGCCGCTGCGCCCCGCGCCCCGCGGGAAGCCGGGCGGCAGCGAGGTGCCCCGTGCGCCCCCCGCGCCGCAGCGGCTCACGTACTTGACCTCCTGGAATTCGTCGTAGTGCGCTGTCATCGAATACGGGGCCTCCATGGCGCGCGGTCCGTCACCGGAGACGTTTCGGCGGCGTCCGTGGGCTACAGCATGCGCCGGGCCGCCGGCCTCCTCGTGGGCGTCGGCATATCCTCAGCTGCAGCTGCGTGAAGAGCAGAGACAGGATCAGAGGGGTGCGCAGCCCCACAGGACCCAGTGGCATGAAGAGGCCGGGTGGGAGCCTAGTTCTAGAGGCCAGAGGACACCGAGGGTCCCCATCTGAGGCCAGGCTCTCTCTCCCCGCTTCCCCCAAGGGGGGGCGGGTATAGGGAGAAGAGCGGCCACCACATCTGGCACTACAGTGGATCTTCAACCAGCTGCGTCCTACGCACAATGCCCACTGCAGTTTTGGGAGGCCCCTGCCAGAAAATGGGAGGCACTGGCCCGGCCCGCACGCAGCAGGCCCTCCCTGACCTGCGCGTCTCTGCCCCTGGCTTGTCGTCCCAGCCCTGCTGCAGCCAGCCCCGGTGGGGGAGGGGGAAGCGAGGCTAGAGAGAAGAGGCGCGGTCAAGAGCATCTCTGAGGACCCTGAAGCCGCGTTCAGTTCTCCGCACTGGACAGCAACGCCCAAGAAAGCAAGCGAATCACCAAACTTTGTCCTCGCGGAATCCGCAGAACGCCTCCTAGTCCGGGTTCCGGATCAATCTACTCGTTGGCCCAAATGCCCACCCGCCCCTTCCCTAAATCGCAGCGACCCCCTCCCCGACGTTCCTGCCCGAGAACGCGAGGTCTGTCCATCCTCGGCCCCCTCCCCGCCCCGGGCCACTCCCTGCCTCAACAGGTTCTCCCCGGAACCCAAACTTGGGCGAAGTTTCACCCCCCCTCCCCGCGCAGAACGGGGGGGCGGGGCGCACCGAGCGCCCTGGGCGCGAGCCTCCTGCGCCGAGCCGCGCGGTCCGCGGAGCGCGAGGGCCGAGCCCGGGAGTCGCAGCGCGGCCACTGCCGGAATCGGAGCCGAGGGGACGCAGACAAAGCCGGGAGGCTCGGCGCCGCGGCCGCGGTGGCAGTGGGGGCGGCGGGGATGGTGGTCGCGGCGGCGGCGGACTCGCGCTCCACTTACCCGGCAGGTGCGCGCCCACTCGGGCGAGGACGGAGCGGGTCGGACCGAGCCGAGCCGGGCCTGAGCCCGGCAGAGCGGAGCGGGGCGGGCGGCCGCTGTCTCCGTGCGCCCGCCGCCGCCGCTACCGCGCGCGGAGCCCGCCGGCCTCGAGGGAGGGGGCGCGCTGGCAGCTCCACCCTCCTCTGCCCGCCCCCCGCGCCCCTCCTGCTTCCGCTTCCCTGGCGGCTACCTGTCAGCTCCGCGGCAGCGCGGAGATGGGGACAGCGGCTGCAGAGATGGGGTCGCGCTCGGGCACTCCGTGTCCAACTGTGTCCCGGGAGGAGTGCGCGCCGCTGGTCTCCCGCGAGCAGGGTCCCCTTGATACGGCGCCTCCGCTCAGCGCCCATTCAGGGTCTCGTAGGCCGTCCCAGCAGGGCCCACAGGACCGGGGCCCAGCCCCGAGAGGACTCCGCAGGGCTGTGCGGAGGCGTGGATGGAGAGCCCCTGCATGGATGGCCTTCCAAACCCGGCTTCCTTGACTTCCTTTTAAGCCCCCGCCTTGATCAGCCCGCGTTTGGGCTTCTAGTTGGCCGCGCTCCCCTCATCCAGCCCCAGTGGGCAGCGCTGACACTGTGCCCCTCCTCAGCCTTGGCTGTCCTGGCACCACTGGCCAGGAAGTCCCTGGTCCAGGCGGGGAGAAAAGATCTAGCAGAGAGGGAGCCTGTGCCCTCTGCCCGGCAGCCCCAGGCCTCAGGCCCCCGTGGATCGCAAGACTCTGGTATGTAGACAGCCTGTCCAGGGTGGATGGACCACACCATTCCAAAGGAACTTGCTTTTTAAATGTGAGGCATTGCTCCAGCTGAGGCAGGGCCCACTTGTACCTGCCTGGCCACTGTGCTCACAGGGCCAGGCCCATTAAGGGTAAGCAGGACTTGGGGCTGCTTGGAAATGGAATTCTGTTTCTGGAGTCTCTGCTTTCTCTGCCCTGCCTACCACTCCTCTTCCTCTAGTGCCCCTGGCCAGGGGACCCCCCTAACAGCACCAGCACCCCCTGGCCTTCAGGCTCCAACCTGCAAGACCTACCTAGCAGTGTTTGAGCCCCATGTGATGAAAACCAGGACAAGCTGAGGATGGCAAGGATCAGCCCATCATCCTGTCACCCTTCCCAGCCAGCTGCTGGGCTCCAGCCCCCAAGTAGCTGCCTCTGCCCCTGTCTTCTCTCTGTCCATTTCCGCATCTCTGAGCCCCCCTTGGGATAGTCTATCACCATCTCTGGCCACCGCAGGGTTCTCTCTGCCCCCTGCGTCTTTCCTGGTCAAATTAATTCTACCAAGGAGACATGGAATTACGCAGAACGCGGTGATTCCACGAGGGGGAGGGGAGGGCAGGGCGGTGGCAGGGCGGCTCTTTGTGCTTTTAATCTGCATTTTCCCCTCGATGTTCCATCTCCTGGAGGATAATTTTCTAGCCTTTTCAGGCCCTGATTGGTATCATTTCTCCAGCAATGACAGCTTTTATTTTCCCCGAAATGAATGCCGTGAAATTTCCAAGAAATATAAAAATGGATATTGTCTCAGGGAGCCGACTCTCCCCGACAGCGAGGCGCAGAGGCAAACACACTTCCCCAGGGAGTTTCCTGCTCCGCAGGAGGATGCGGACCCAGGCCCTCAGACCCTCCTGTCTTCTCCCTCCCAGCTCAGCTCTTAGACCCCCTTCAGGCCATCAGGCAGTCCTGCCCCTTCGCCCCACTCCCGGCCATGCCGCCATCAGGACGCCAGCCTGCCTGATGCATCCAGTTCCTGCCCTGGTCAGCATCTCCTTCCCCACATCCGGCCCTGGAGCCCCCAACCCAGCTCCAGCCCCAGCACAGCAACCAGGGTCAACTGGAGCTGGCTTGGGACTGGCCCAGGGCTGGGTCCTGGCCACCCTATAAAGCTGGCCATGCACTGGGACCCAACCCCACCTCGTTCATTGTTCTGTCCCCTCTTAGAAAGGGATGGTGAGGCTGAAGACCAGTAGGGGATTCTGGAGGCCTGACCCCCAGCTCTCCTGCCCTCTTTGAGCTTTCCAGGGCTCTTCCCCAAATGCCCAGGTGACTCACAAGCAGAATGGCAGGACACAACTGTGCCCAGCTGCCTTGGAAGGAGAAGGCCCTAGGGATGCAAGGGGCGAAGGGGAGGGGCTTGGGAGCCAGCCCTCCACCTCTTCCCTGGTGGAGAGTAGATCTCAGCCACCAGGCTAGACGGGAAATCCCTGGGTCTGGCTTCTGGGGAAGGAGGCCCAGCAGCTCCGACTCTGGGGACTCTGTAGACAGCAGTGCCCACACTGAGCATTCGTCAAGAGAGGTGCTGCGTGCTCAGCCTGGCTCTTCTCCACTCTGGCCTGCGCGGGCAAGGGATGGAGCCCCAGCACCTGCGACCTCTCTGGGCAGGGAGTCAGACTCCCTGCTGTCCAGCCAGCCTCCAGCCTCCCCACAGTTCTGTGGTGTCTTCCTGCCCTCCACCCAGCCTCCTTGGGCTCATCCATGTATTATTCACAACGCAAAATGGATTTTTAATTTGAGAAATGAAATGACTCTCCCAAGCGGCCAGAGTGGTGTGAGGGGTGGAGGGAGGCTGGAGCTGCAAGGCAGCCACACAGCACTGGCTCCAGCTCTCCTTGGAGAGGTGGGTGCCCGCAGCAGGTGACAGGCCCCAGGGACAAGTCCCCACAGTCTAGCTCTGCACCTCCAGCCATCCTGTTGCTGTGGGCTCCCGGGGGAGGTGTGGCTGTCAGAGGCCTGGGCTGGGGGCCCTGGCCCAGCACGTCCTCCCTGTCTGGCTGTCTGACTTGCCAGGCTTTATTCCACCTGTGAGTCACAGCACTAAATGGATTTTTAAAATTATTTTAAATTAATATATAATTGATTCATTTGTTTGTTCATTCATTCAAATTTTGGGTCAGGGTCTCACTACATTGCCCAGGCTCATCTCAGACTCCTGAGCCCAAATGATCATCCTGCCTCAGCCTCCCAGCTAGCCTGACTACAGTCATAGTGTGCCACTGTGCCTAGCTACCAAATGGATTTTCTTTCATTCTTTCTCTCTTTCTTGTGTGTGTGTGTGTGTGTGTCTGTGTGTGTGTCTGTGTGGTCCTGGAGATTGAACCCAGGACCTTCACACTGACTGAGCTGCATCCCCAGCCATTTTTTATTTTTTCATTTTGAGACAGGAACTTGCTAAACCACTAAGTGGCCCAGGATGGGCTAGAACTCGAAATCCTGCCTCAGCCACCCAGAATGCTGAGATCACACTTGTGGGCCATGAGGCCCAGTTTTTGAGCCCCTCAGTGGTGGCCCTCCGGTCTGGGTGACTGTTGTGGCCTCCCCACTGTCCCGTGGCCCTCAGAACCCCTCCTTACCCCTCTCCACCGAGCCCAGCACCTTAATGTGGTCCGCGAGGCCTCTGCTGTCCTGTCTGCTCTTCTCGGTCTGCATCTCCCACACCCTGCTGCCCTCTTCCCTCCAAAACGTTGACCTGTTGTCACTTCCCGGAGCACAGCTGGCGCTCTTGCACCGTGGGCCTCAGCACTTGCAGTCCCAGCCTCTGGGAACACCCTTCCTCTGTCACCTGTTCCACTGGCCAATTCCCAGTCCTCCTCCTGGGCTGCCTGGGAGGGGCCCGTCCCATCTGCTGCCTCTTTGGGCTGCAGGTTTGCTCTGCCTGGGCCCACACCACACTGGAGCAGGTGTCTCCCCTGTGCCAGCCCCAATCCTCCTGCATGTGTGTGGCGCCCGGCACCGAGCACACATCCGATCGGCTCAGGTGACAGCTAGGATCGGCACACAGAGACCCCGGTGCGAAGTGTCCCCTAGTGCCGGGCCTTGTGACAGGCACTGCACCCACCCACAGACCTGCCAGGTCTGGCATCCTAAGCACACCCCTCCTTTGCTCAGTGGGTCCCTGAAGGGGCTCCCCGTCCACTACCCTGCACCCTCTGGGTTCTGCTCCCCACCATGCACACAGCCACCTCCCAACCTGGAGATCTGTGTCTTACTTTACATAAGAAATGTGTAAGATAGGCCTGGTGTTGCACACCTGTAATACCAGCATTCAGGAGGCTGAGGCAGGAGGATCACCCAGCCTGGACTACATAGCTAGACCCTGTCGAAAGAAAGAAGGAAAGAAAGAAAAAAAGAAAGAAAGAAAGAAAAAAGGGGAAAGAAGGAAGAAGGAAGGAAGATGTCAATACATTCTTGTTTCAAGAGACCTGAGCCACGCCATGTGTAGAGGACAGATGTGAAGGCCCTCTTCCCCCTGTCCCCTCCCAGCCCTTTGAGGGAGGGAACAGAAAGTTCTGTGACCACATCAGTGTGGCTTCCATTTATTTGCAAGACCCTCTAGGAAGCATGATTTGGGCCTTGCCTCCCATGCACTGGGCTGGGTCTTTAGGGTCTCTCTGTAATGAAGCCCACACTTCAGGGTCCCATCCTCCACTGAGGGACACACATTGTGTCACCCCCACACACCTGCTTGGACCCAAATCCCAAGGCCTCACTGGAGTCCTGCCTCACACCCCTCTCTGGCTCCAGCTCCGCCTCCACCCCTCCACCATCGTGCTGCCCCATGGATGGGGCCTGCCGTCCCCGGGCCCCGGGTGCCATCTGTCCCGGCTAGCACCTGGAATGCACAGCTCCCAGACTGTGGCACCTCAGCCCAGAACACTCACCCCGTTTCCCGATTCACTCCGCCCCCAGCTCTGGCCCTGGGCACTGCCTCCCTTGCTGGAGAAGGGGTCTCCTCCCATCCACCAGGTGCCACCCAGCCCGGCCAAGGAAGCAGCTAGAGGGTGCTTCTCACCAGGGGCCAGTGGTAGGGATGGCGGCCCGGACAGACTGACGTACAGGCAACACCCAGATGCCACACCTGGAGGTGCGCCAAGGTGGCTTTGCCCAGAGACCTGAACAGAGCCTCATCCTCCTCCAGAATCCCCACCTCCACCTTCCTGGATCTCCCCATCTGAAGTGGCCTCATTATTCTCTAGCTGTTGTTCTGAGCACATCCTGTGCCTCAAGTGTCCCCACATGACACTATCCTCTGACGTTGTCTCCTGATGACGGTCTCTCTCCTTGGCTCTGTTGGAACCAGAGTTCCCCGCTGCTCCATCTTTCCTACCCAGCAAAGACTTGGCACAAAGCAAGGAGTCAGGGTGGGGCTGCGCTGACAGAGCTGGGGGCAGTCACCATGGGGGGCAGGAAGGATAGGTGGTGACAGCCAGGCCCCTGGGTTCGCCGCTCAGCAGGAGGCAGACAGCTCAGCACCAGCTGCAAGATGGAAAGAAGGCCGTGGGGGCCAGGGATGTTGGGCACTGGGCTGCAGGCATGGGCGCCCCTTCCTGGGAGGGTCACATGGCCCACTCCCCATGGCTGCAAGGAGAGGTGGACTTGGGCTAGTGTTGGAGTCAACCAGACTGGAAAGGAATCGTCCTTGGCCTACAGGGTCCTGGGCCTGAGGTCCCCTCCCCAACTCTCCATCATCATTTCAAGTGATTGGAGCTGAAGGGGATCGTTAGCTAATTAAAGTGGAGCCACTAATTGTCCCTGGTAGGAGAGTGAACAGGGCTGCAGGGGGAGACAGAAAGGGGCTCCAAGGGGCGCAGGGGCTGGGCACAGGGCCCTGACCCTGGCCTCGGGTGGGACCTGCTGCTAGACTATGTGTGTGTGTTGAGGGGTGTGCATTATCAGCGGTCCCATAATGTGGGACTGCAGGACAAAGGACAAGAGCTGGGGCACCCACAGCACACCCGCGCACCCCTGTGAATATCGGTGCCCACCTCTACCTGCTGTTCCCCCCTACCAGGGTCACGGCTGGGAGGATGCTTAGGAAGGGGTCCCACCCACATCCTCTGGACTGGTGACAAGTTACACTGAAGACAGGTGGATTCTCTGCTCAGGGTCTCACTGGGTTGAGATCAGGGTGTTGGCCAGGGCTCGGGCCTCATCCGGGGCACAGAGTCCTTGCTGTGCTCACTGTGTGGCTGGAGAATCCAGCTGTCTGGTTTAGGCTGCCACTCTCAGCTCCTGGGGATCACCACATTCCTCCCTTGAGGTCCCCCCACCGGCTCCAAAGCCAGCAATGGAGAATTCACCCCAACCCCCAATGAGTCTCATCCTGCTTCAAATCTCTGTCTTCCTGGTATCCACCAGTAAAAGAAACTGCTTCTAAAGGCCTCCTGTAATCACACCAGGCCCACACCAATGATCTTCCTGCTTTAAGGTCAACTTCCCCGGGGACTCTAATCCCACCTACAAAACCCCCTCGTGACAGGCCCCCAACTTGTGTTGGATTGCATGGAGGGAGAAGTATGTGTGTACCCTAGAGGCTAAGAATCAGGATCCTGCTTACCACAAGCAGAAGTATGGAAGAGAAAGCCACGCTAGGAATGCTGCACCTCCCAGCAGGTCCTGGGCTCCTGGTGCTGCCACCTCACTGAAGGCTCCTGACCCAGATGCTCCTGTGTGTGCTGTTTCCCATTTTGCAGAGGCTGCTACGGGGTCCTGGGAGACTAAATAACACCCACAAATTCTCATAGCTGGTAAGTGACCCCCCATAGTGGTGTGTGGCCCGCCCGATTGGCATCTGTGGCACCTGATGTGAAGGTGGGACGGGTCTTTGATGTGGTCTGATTGCAGCCTATTTGATGTCTGCAACCCAAAGACAGTGTCCCTCGCACTGAGACTGGGAGGCTTCACAGCCGAAGGAACCCCAAGATGAATCGCCAGGAAACTGCTACTCTCCAGGCAGCTGGATACACACGTGTGTCTGTGGGGTGTGCCTGCCCCATCCTGGGAGCTGGCTCTGCCCACCCAGCTCTGGAGGAGCAGAGAGGGGCGCAGAGGTGGTGGTGGCCACCTGCTTCCGCCCCCGCCCCGGCCTGGAACTGCCTCCCTCAGTAATGGGGTTTAACTGTATCGCATATTAGCTAGGGCCTGCTGCCTGCAATTACTGCTTCAATCAGCCACCCACCACCCACCGCCCCCAGCCTCAGGCCACCTATGGGGATGCCGCTTGCCCCCCCACCCTTCCCCCAGCACAGCACAGGGACCCCAGTCTCCGCAGATGGACACACGCACGCCCCGGCAGCACGGCCCCGGGGTGGGGCAGCGCAGACAGAGAGCCACTGCGGCTCAGGGTCACAGGCAATTATTCTAAAAGCCTGTTGAGGAAAAACGCGTTGCCTGCCCAGCGAAGCGGCCTCTCCCTAGGTTAGGCCACCCCAGGCTGTGACAGGCATGCATGCACAGTGTTCACATGTGCTGCCCATGCACACAGGCACAGGTGTGTACCAGGGTGCCACAGAGGACACATAGCTCTGCAGTACACACATGCACTCCAGAGAGATGGGAACAGCTGCTCCCAAGGTGCAAGCACGAGGAGACCCCACTTGTGTAACCAGCCCTCGTCCTTTGGGGGATTTTCCCTTATAGCCCCTTGCACCCCTCTGCCCCCCTCCCAGCACGGACCACCCAGGGACAGGCAGCCCAGCTGAACCAGAGGACTTCTTGTGACATCCAGCCTCAGCACCCGGGTGGGGAAGGAGAGAAGGGCAGGAGGCAGCCTGGTTGGGGGAGTGGAGGAAGGGACTGCTGTTGTGCTGTGATTCTCTCTAATTGCTGTTTTGCTGAGAGGTAATTAAAATCCCTTTTTATTTCACACGTCAGAGCCCTCACCAGCCGGTGGAAAGGGCTCAGGGGGAGGCCAAGAGGTGGGGGCAGTGGAGCGCCAGCACATGCAGGGGCCAAAGAGGTGCAGCCTTGAGCCTGGCCCGCCTGCCAGGAGCCCCCGCTCTGGCCCTAGCCCAGCCCCAGAGCATCCCGAGCATGGCCCAGGCCAAGGTCTGTGCCGCTGTCGCTGCCAACAGAGAACGGGCCAAGGGAACCTGCGCCATCTCTGAGCTCTGAGGGGCAGGTGTGCTGACTGCCCCGACTGCAAAGGCACCTGCTGCAGGGAGATGCAGTGATTATGCCCAGTGTCCAGAGAGCAACAAAGCTGAGACTCGGAGGAAGAACCAGCCAAGGGCCCTGGCTGTCAGTTAACAGTGCTGGCCCTCATGGGCTGTCAGGGACAGAGCAGCGCCTCCCTGAGTTTTGCCCCTGCTTCCCTGTGTTTCGTGTCTGCCTTGTGTCCCCCCCACTTAGGCCCAGCTCAACCCACCCTTTTATCACCTGCTCCTCCAGCACCATCGCCATCCACCATCATCATCTTTGCCACATTCCTTCATCATCGCCACCACCCTGTGCTGGTCAGCTTTCAGTCACTGTGACAAAACACCTGAGAAAAGCAGCTCACAGGAGGAAAGGTTTCTGTTGGCTCACGGTTTCCATCCATGGTTGCCTGGTTGCACTGTTTGTGGCCTGCGGCGAGGCAGCATATCATGCCGGAAGGGTGTAGTGGAGAAAAGCTGCTCACTCCATGGTGGCCAGGAAGCAGAGCACCATAGAGGAAGGAGCCAGGGATGAGATATGGTCCTCAAGGTCACAACCCACAACCCGTTCCCTGCATCTAGGCCCCCTTCCAATAATGCCACTGCGTCATGAATCCATCAGGGCATTAATCGACTTCCTCAGTGACCCTCAGGGACCCTCATGACTCGATTTCCTTCCAAAAACCCTACTTCCAGCATTGCTGCATTGGGCACCGAGCCTCCAACACCAAGCCTTTTGGGGGACGTTCAAGATGCAAACAATAACAATCAACATCATCACTGCCATCAGGCCTCACACTGTCCCCTACTCTACCTTATCCCATTGAATCCTCAGAACATCCGAGAGACTGGTACTATTATTACCCTCCCATTTCTCAAGTGGGCAAACCAAGGCTCCTGATGAAAGGACCCAAAGTCACAGAGCAGGGCTTGAACCTACACTGCTTGACCCCAGGTCTCAAAGCCACAAGAACCACCCATCATCACCAGTGACGCCATGGGGCCGGGGCAGGGACCAAGGGTGCTGGGAGAGGGCCACTTGGACTCCCAGGAAGCAGCAGTGGTAGAGGAGCACCGTCGCCCAGCCCGGTCCTCTGGCAGCCAGCCACCTTGTCCCTGCTGAGGCTCAACAGCTTGTCCCCGAGCCTCCCTCTGGCTGGGTTTTGCTGGAGCTACAGGAGGAGGCGACCCGGAGGAACCATTATGACTTGAACAGCCGAATTCCCGAAGCCAGACTGCCTCGTCCCTCGGTGTCCCTCATTTTCTGGGTCATGTCTGGCTCAGGGAGACTCCTCCACCTCTATGGGCTGAGAAGGGAGCTTGTCTTAGTGGAGGCTGCTGTCACAAACACGGTAAACAGTGGCATTTGTTCTTTCCAGTTCCGGAGAGTGGAAGTCCAAGACCAGGGCACCAGCATGGTCAGGCTCCAGCAAGGGTCCTCTTCCTGTTTGTAGATGGCTACTCTGTAGACAACACAAGAGGAAGCAAGCTCTCTTCAGTCTCTTCTTACAGGGCGAGAATCCCACAGTGAATCCAAGTGTGGTTGTGCACACCTGTGATCCCAGCACTTGGGAGGCTGAGGCAGGAAGATCACCAAAAGTTTGAAGCCAGCTTGGGCTGCATAATGAGTTCAAGGCCAGCCTGGCCTATATAGCAAGGCCTTGTTTCAAAAAACAACAACAAAAAAGTCCCATAAGAAGGCCTCTACTCTTATGACCTGTACTATCAAACTGAGTAGGGTTTCAGCATATGAACCTGGGGGGAGATTATCATGCAGTCAGTCCATCCTAGACAGTTAGGCCACAGGGCACACGACAGCCCAGATGGGGCCGTGATGTCTTGGGACGCAGGATGGAGATGGCCAAGGACCAGGCTGTTTCCCCAGCCCCCAGCCTCCCTCCTTTCATCCTCCCCTGCCTCCACGACTGCCCAGGACAGTGGCTGGGTATGCTGGTCACCTAGAGGGGTTCAAGAAGGCAGCCAGATCTTCAGGGACCAGCCAGGTCCCTACCGCTCTGTCTGATGTCTTACGGGGGTGCTCGTGAGAGACATGGCATTGGAGGCTCAAAGGAAAGGCTGATGCTGCATCCACACAGGCACAAGCAGACCCAGGAAGTGAGGGAGGCAGGCACAGTTGAGTGTCCCCCAGGTGAGGGCCGGGACGCTGCGGTCCAGGGCAGCGGCCGACAGCTGTGTGCAGCAGTGTGCCCTCTGCATCCCCAGCATGCACTTTGTATTTATGGGACGAAAGAACAAGGGAAAAGATTCTTAGGACTGATAAGATGCGACACTTGGTGAGGCAGCCCCCCACTGCTGGAGGGAAGGATCCCAACCTCGGCCTCTGGGGTTGGAGCAGCTGGGCACAGCTGCCCGGCGTGGCGAGAAATCCCCAGGCCAGGCCAGGAGGCAGGGACTGAGCGCGGCTCGGGAGCACGGCGGCGGCGGCGGCGACTTTGGGAACAGCTCTGGGGGGTTTGTGGATCACTGGGATCTGAGAGGGTACCCCAGGAAAGCCAAGAGAGTCCTTCCCCGACTCGGGCCGGCAACCTTGCTGGAGCCTCCCTCACCCCGAGCCAGCCTTGTCCGTGATATGGGAATCCTAATGGGCCGACCACCCAGGACATGGCGGGTTTATGTGAGGCAGTACGTGGAAAGCTCCCAGCAGCACGTCTAGCATACGGTGGCGGGGGCCCAGCCACCTGCACACACACACACACACACACACACGCACACTCGCACTCACACGCACACACTCAGACTCAATGCTGACTCCCCACCCCCACCTCTCCTCTCCTGGCATCTGTGGCCTCCACACTCACTGTTCTCCTTCTTGTCAATGTTCCCCGCCAGCTAATGGACCAATTTTTTAGTATTACGGAGATTTGCCCAATTTGGCGGCCCTGACGGAGAGGAGCTGAGAGTGAACGGTAGCCGGGGAGTGGGGTGGGGCGTGGAAACCAGGGAGAGAGGGCTGGGGAGGATGAGAAGGAGAGGGGCTGCAGGCACCCCCCCCACCTGTGCACGCTGAGTCCAGAAGGGGGTGGAGTCAATGGGGAGATTAGAGCGATAATTAGTCCCAT
Organism: Hystrix cristata; assembly: GCA_004026905.1. NCBI lineage: Eukaryota > Metazoa > Chordata > Mammalia > Rodentia > Hystricidae > Hystrix > Hystrix cristata. The sequence goes on along the minus strand of PVJO010007162.1, from coordinate 54,354 downwards.
TTACGGGCCCCTCCTGTGCTAAGCACTTTGCATATATTTTCTCTTTTAATCCTCCAATAACCCTATGAGGCCATGTCTATTATTCGTTGCATTCCTTCCCCGGTGCGGAAACTTAGGTGCAGGAGGCTCCGTGCCTACTCAAGGTCACAGAACTGGGGGTGACGGAGCTGGAATGTGAGCTGGGGCTTAAAGCCAGGTCTGTGGGCCACCGCTGAGCTGGGGCTGTAACTGAAGACTGAAAATTAGGCCAAGGCACCCTCCAGCCACGCACCCTGGCCCCTCACCCCTCTGTCCAGTCAGCTCCAGGAGCCTCGGCCCAGGCTGCCAGCCGCTCAGGGCTCCCAGGTGGGGGGTCCCTATCCACAACATGGGCGTCCTCATGTCCATCCCTCTCCTCAAAGATACCCAAGCCTCTGCAAGGAGAGAGCTCCAAGGCCCTCAACTGCCAGGCACAGGCAGAATCCTGGCCCCAAGCTGGGCTCCCTCCTTCCATTCAAGCTGTGCATGGGGTCCCCAGCCAGCTATAGCTTCTGGGGACCCCTCCTGGGATCAGTGCCAGGCTGGGCACCCCGTCTCCCACCCTGGGCCCTCCTGGGAGCAAGGAGGCAGATCGCCAGGGAGGAAGGGGAGGGGTGGGAGGGGCTGCGACTCCGTGCATTAAGCGATCAGAGAACACAATATTTCATCGCTGGCAATCGCAGCCAAGACATCAACTACTTGGGGAGAGCAGCCTTAAAAGCCTTTTGATTTTATTTCTTCCACCTCATTTTTCCCCCCCTTCCCTTTCTGGTGTCCTTGACAAGGCCTCCCTTCCCCCTCTCCTGCCCCTTCCCCAACCCTGGCTCCCACACTCCTCAGTCCTCGAAATTCTGGCTGGGGAGGGGCTGCGCCTGCCTAAGCTTCTCCAGGGCTGCTGTTAGGGGGTCCAGGGCATGCGCATGTGCGCAGGTGTGCGCAGGGGTGGCTGGGGAGACTCCGGGCGCTGTGTGTGCACGGTGTGTGTGTGTTGGGGGCTGTAGTGCACGCGTGGACCTCAGGGTGCCTGCACCCATAGAAAGCCCAGACAAAATGGGAAACATGGTGTGGGGGAGGGGCGAGGTGGACAGGACCTGGAGGGGAAGGTCAGGAGTCGGGAGGAGGGCCTAACCCTGGACGACACTGAGACCCTGGGCTTGGAGACCAGGTATGCAGCCGCGGGGGCGGCTGGTGGTGGTGGGACACCTGGCCTGGGCAGTGACGTCAGCCGGGGCTGTGGCGTCACCAACACCCACACCACCCCCGTCCTCCATCTCCGCCTAACGGCAGGCGATGCAGAATTGCACATCTGTCTTGTCGGGAATTAGTTAATTGAATCAGGCGGCTGAGCTGCCGCAGCGACCTCAGCCCTGGTCCCAGGAGGGGGCAGCCGGGGATCACCTGACTGAGGCAGGGCCAAGCTCTCCATGGTTTAGGCCCCCCTCCCCGCTCACGGCCACCCCCTCATTCGGTAAAGACCCGGGGCCTGGAGCACGGTGGGCCGCCGGGGGCTGGCGGGACCAGCCCTGGACGGGGGCTGGGGTGCCCCACAGCAGCTCTGAGCCCATGGCTCCCGGTTGCAACCTCAGGGCTCCCAGCCAAACCCACCACGGTGCCAAGAAGCCAGGAACACAGCTCGCTACCGAGCTCACTGGGGGCCTCTGAGAGGCCTGGGCTTTTGTCCCACGATTGCACAAGGGAGGTGGAAGGACCTGGCCTCTGGCTCCAGCCTCCTCTCCTCTCGGTCCAGAGTACCCCAGCCCCAGGCTTCACCTCCCTCTGCTCCTCCATCCTGCAGGGGCCCACTGGGTAGCTCTCATTTGTCCCATGGCTTTGCGTAGCCCTTCAGTTTCACAGATTGTCAACTCCATCCTGACCTGAAGGCTTAATCCTTGAACAGTGTCATCCCCATTTCACAGATGGGAAAGCAGAGGTCTGGGGAAGCTAAGTCACTTGCTAACCATCCTGTGGCTACCACGTGGCAGAGCCAGGATTTGAACCCCAAGTGCTCTGGCCTCAGATGTCAGCCACTCTCAGCTGCTCTCCCTCCCCCTCTGAGGACCACTTAGTTGCTAGGAGACCACAAGCTGGTGTTACTATGGGAACCAGGCTGATTCGGAAAGTGAAGAGTTGATGTCCAGGCAGCTACAGTACAGCTCCAGGTGGGTTCCTTGTGCAGAGTGTGCCCTGGCAGGGCAGGACTGTAGTGGGGCCCAGAACCATCGAGGGGCCTCTAGAGCTGGGTGAACACCTTGGTTTTATCATCTGTAAAATGGGTATCCACTGCCCCTCTCCTACAGATAGTATGTTAAAAAAAATTTAGCAGAGATACAAAGCCCTACACCTGAAGCATGAAATTCCCGAGCTGTGTGACTCTGGAAAGCCAATTGGCCTCTCTGGGCTTGGTGAAGCAGTAACAGTACCTTCCCCACACTGTTGTTGAAAGGACAGAATGGATGACTACAGGGTTTCGAGCAATGCCACAAGCACCGAGGACAGTCTAGATTGGTAGCTGCTACAGCTTTATCTTTAACGCTCACTGGCCCCAGCAGTGGCCCCAGCTCCTTTCCTCTCCTCTCCCAGGGGAACGGCCACCCATGTCCTTCGCCCCTTGTGTGGTAGGCACTTGAGGAGCAAGGGGCAGAAGCAGCCTCTGCCAAAGCCCAAGGCCTCCTGCCAGGCCACAGCTCCTGGACCCAGAGCCTGCGGGGCTGGGCCAGGAGGGGCGAGGAGCGAGGGCCGTGCTGGCAGCTAAATGTGCTCATCCAGCCTGTCAGTCCCTTAATCTGATCCCCGAGGAACAGCGTGGAGGCTTCACTCTGGATGACAAACGAGGAGGGGAGAGGCCTGCCCTGCCGGACGCGCGTGAGTAATGGCCTTGCATTAAGATATTAGGCCTGGACAGGGAGCCATGTGCTCGCCCAGCAAGCCGGGAAGAGCTCGCGGAGGACTGAGCCCGGGAAGGGCCAGGGCAGGCTGGCGGGTTTCAGAGACGCTGGGGAAGGGGATAGGGAGGGACACGGGGGAGGAGGAGGCCCACTGAGAGCCGGAAAAGGGCAAGGTGTCAAATCAGAGACAGAAGCCCAGGCAGGGGGGCGGTAGGAAAGAGGAGACTGGCGAGGGCACCACAGTGGGGCAGAGGCAGGCTGGGCAGCTCGGCCCCAGGGCGTCCCGACTGGTGGAGGGGCTGGGCCCCAGTGCTGCAGGGGAGCCAGGGGGTGTCATGGCTGGTCCTGTGTCCTTCTGCTCGGTCCTGGGTGGCATGACAGCCCTGGCAGAAGCGGCTTAGGCTGAAGGCCTGGGCCTCTGGCCACACAGACTGCTCCTGTCCCTGGGCAGGGACCTGGCCATCACGGGGCGGGGTCCCGGCCGCCTGAGTCCCGCGAGCAGAGGAGGCTGGGTCGAGGTCAGGCCCCCAAAAGACAGGCACCCACAAAACTGGGCAGAGAAGGGCTCCCGACAGTCCGGGCACCTGCACCCTCACCCGGCACCCCGAGCAGCCTGCCTGCGTTCAGACGCCAGCTGTGTGGCCAGTGTGACCTGCCAGCCGCACTGGCCCCGGGTGGAGGGTGATCTCGGCCTCTCCTGCAGGCAGCTCGCGAATCTGTCCCTGGAGGACGCCCGGAGCAGGATGTCCCATGAGCTGCACAAGTTACTGCTAGCCAAACCGTGTCCCCAGGCCCAGGCCCGTCTGTCACAGAGGACACCCGGACCAAATCCCGCACCTCCATTCTTCTTCCTCAGCCCTGGGAGTCCCTCTGCGTGCCCGCCTCAGCATGCCCTCTGCGGGACGGGCCTCCCGAGGCTCGGCGGACCCGGGCGCCGCCCCAGAACTCTGGCGCTGGTCCCGCCCTGCAGGACTTCCGAGCTCCCTTCCAGCCCGCGCGCCTGCCGCGGCGCCAGCAGGGGGCGCCCTCGCCCGCGGGGCCGGCCGGCCGGAGAGCGCCCGGCAGGGGACCGTCCCTCGGGGCCCAGCGCCGCCGCGGCCCGCAGCCCTGCACTGCGCGGCGGGCGCCTGGCTCGGCGCACACCCGCGAGCCCGCGGTCTGCAGCAGTCCAGCCCTGCCGCGAGCTCAGTTTCCCGGAGCCTCCCTCCCTGCTGGAGCTCCCTCGGAGCAGCCCTGGTTTGCTCGGATTCGCTGAGCTTCGGGGCTTCCTCCTGGGTCGCAGAGTGGCCCGGCGCCCTTCTCTGGCTCCTTCAGATCCGGGCCGAGATTCCACCCGGGATTATTCCACTCCCATCCCCATCCGCTGGGTTTTCTCCACCACCCTGCGCAACTCCGGGAAGCTGCTTTGTGTGTAGTCTTCTGAAGAAAACAAAACTATTTTCCCTTCAGAGCTGGGCATGGAGGTGCACACCTGTAATCCCAGCACTAGGGAGGCTGAGTCTGGAAGATCTCTGAAGTTTGAGACCAGCCTGGGCTACACAGTGCGTTCAAGGCCAGCCTGGAATACGCAGTAAAGCCCTGTCTAAAAACACTAAAAATATACATATACTATATATTGTCTTCAAAAGAAAGATAAGCAAAGGACTGAGAGTGTAGCTCAGTGGTAGAGTGGTTATGTCCAAGGCCAGGGGTTCAATTCTCATCACTCAAAAAAAAAAAAAAAAAGAAAGAAAGAAAGGAAGGAAGGAAGGAAGGAAGGAAGAAGGAAAGAAAGAAAAAATATGCCGGGTGTGGTAGTGCACACCTGTAATCCCAGCACTCCAGAGGCAGAGGCAAGAGGGTCACCTCAAATTCGAGGCCAGCCTGGGCTACATAGTGAGACCTTATCTAAAAAAAAAAAAAAAATATATATATATATATGCCCTTATTTTTCTCCCTTTTTATACAACGCATCACATACTGCACTGTTTTTTGTTTTGTTTTCATTTAATCAGTTGTGACATTCTTTCCAAAATAATATCTCCCTTGTTCCTTTTTATGGCTACATAGTACTCCACTATAAAACTGCACAGTTTAGCCCAGTCCTTCCTGGGTTGCTACTTCTTCCCTCTAACAATGGTGCAGTGAACACCTTTGTACATCTGTCATTCTTACATCAGTAGGAAAATTTTCTGAAATAGGAGTATGGTTTAACCAATAAGAGTGGCTGGACATAGTGACACACACCTATCATCTCAGCTACTTGGAAGGCCGAGGCAGAAGAATCATAAGTTTGAGGTTAGCCTGGGCAATTTGGTGAGACCCTGCTCAAAATAAAAAGTAAAAAGGGGTGTGGATGTCGCTCACGGAAGAGCACCCCAGGTTTGATCCCCAATACAGAAAGAGAGAGAAGCAGAGATTGGAGTAGGCCTTATCTCCCCTCCACGGTGGGTAGACCTGGGCACTCCCACGCCAAGGAACAGACTTCTCAGCAGCTCCCCCACAGAGTGCCACGCTGTCACACTGGATGTGCCAGTGACTTGCGACTCACACTCGTGTCCCGTGCCCCCTGCCCCTGGGAGCCCGCCCTGCCCCAGCCGGCACTCCAGGTGTCTTCCGGTGCCCTGCAGTGAGGTCCTCACCGCCCATCGCTGTTTGTTTCCTTACAGCTGCCCACCGCCAGCCCGCGAGCTCTGGGAGGGCAGCCGGACTGAAGGCACCTTCCGTTCAGGGTGGCCCCGCACGCCTGGGGCAGAGTCGGCAAAGTGGGTGCTGCGGCTGAACTCTCAGAGTCCATCAGCCTGCTGCAGCCATGAGGAGATGGGTGAGCCGGGGGTGACTTGCTCAAGGACTCGGCTGCCCCTGGCGAACCCTTTTCCCAGCCCGGGTCGGGCCTCCAGGCCTGGGCCCGCCCAAGCCGAGCTGGCCCGCGTCCCACCGCCCTGCGGGTCCAGCCCCCGGCCACGGTGGTGGTGCAGTTTCCAGCCCCCTTCCCGGAGGCCGCGGCTGCGCTGGCCCTGTGCCCGCGTGTCACTCTTCCCCAGCGGCTCTTCGTGGCGGTTGCCTGCCTTCTGCCTCCCATTAATCATGTGTGCAGGATTTATTTTCTCCAGCAATTTATTTCCGAAAATGCAATCTGGGTGCGCCTGCAGGTGGGCCGGGCGCCCTGCTGCTGCCCGAGTCCCCACTCCTGGCTTGGCTGTCAGGCCGACGGCACCACCGCAGGTGCCAGGCCAGCCAAGGACACCAGGGAGCCGGCCGGAGTCCAGCCCCAGCCCCACATCTCATGGTCCCAGGAGGCTCGCGGGGTCCAGCTACCCCCACTTTCCTTACAGGGACTTTGCCACTGCAACTGAGGCCGGCTTGATAAGGGGATGTGAGGGATGCACCCACTTTGTCCTCAGCCTGAAGTGGACATTCGGAGGGCCTTTCTGGCGCTCCGGGAAGTGGCCCTTTTCAATTTCCTGGGGTAGGAGAGTGTCGTCCCCCTGGGACCCCACCCCAACTCTGCCAGACAGCCCAGCCCCCATTTCCACGGTGGGCACAGAGGAAACAATCTGGAAGCATGATGGCTGCCACCCCCACAACATGAGGTCTCCTTTTTGGGGCTCCCCTGCATCGCTTTGTCACCTTCTGCCCCTCGCCTCGCCCCACCCAGCCGGGCTGGCTGTAATGCTGCAAATAATTCCTGCTGTTCCAAAGCTATTATCCTGCAAATGGACCCGCTTCTTGCATGTGTGTGTGTGCATGCATGTGCAGGGGAGGGGTGGCTGCGGCAGGGAAAGCACCCTGTTTATGCCTCGCTCACTGCTGTAATTGCCTCGGGGGATTTATTGGCTTTGTGTGCTTGCCCTGCGCCCTTCTGGCCTCGCATCTGGTCCCTGCCCGGCTGCCAGCCTCCGAGGGACCCTGGTGAGGGGCTGGAGCTCTGTGCAGGGACTGGATGTGCCAGCAGAGGGTGGCTGAGGGTCCCCAGAGGAGCCCCGGTGTGGGTGCAGTGCATCCTACCCCCTCCCCGTGCCTAGCTGCTGGGGACAGGAGAGAGTGGCCGGGCACCACAGGAGGGGCCCTGGGCATCAAGCAGTCTGAGGGTGCAGGATGCAGAGGGCACACTGCAGGGGTCTGGGGGCTTCTGCGGCCCCAGCTTCTGCCTTCCTCCCCCCCGCAGGCCTGTGTCACAGTGCTGTCTGCCATGTGCTGTGCTTGTGCTGTTACCTGCACTCTCTGTGTCTGGTCCCCGCCTACAGCTCACGGCCAGGGATGGGGGAGGCGAAGCCAGGGCCTGGCCCTCTCATCCGCAGCACCAGGGCTGGATGTCAGGAGGGGCCTGCGGGCTGGAGGCAGGGCTGGGCGGGATCAGAACTGTGCAGAAATATTGCTGAAGAGGAACCTATGATGTAAGAGGGGTAAATGTAAACACTATCACAGAAATTGGAGGTGTTAAATTAGCAAATTTTTATTTATTTATTTGGGGGAGGTCGTTTCTGTTTTTTGTCCTGCTATGTAGTTCGGGCTGGTCTTTTTTTTTTTTTTTTTTGTCCTGGTGATCGAACTCAGGGCCTTACACTTGCTAGGCAAGCACTCTAACCACGAGCTAAATCCCCAGTCCCTTTTTCGTTTTTGTTTGTTTGTTCATTTGTTTGTTTTGTTTTTTCACAGTGGGTTTAAATTAGCAAATTTTAAAGATATAGCTGGCAGCCAGATCAAGAAAGAAAATTTATGAAGAGAGACCACAAGGGAAAAAAGAGGAAGAAAAGACAAGAGACAGAAAGAGAAAGAGGAAAAAGAGAGAGAGAAGAAAATGAAAAGGCAACAGGTGGCTTGTGGAAGGTCTGCGTCTTTTCGCTCACAAGGTTAAGCAGTAGTCGTCAGTGATGTGGGTGGTGGGCTCAGGGTCTGTGCCCTGTGGCCCCTGCCCAGAATATTGGGTGAGACGGGAGGCAGAGACAGGAGGGTCTCCCCAGCCGCAGAGAGCCCCGCACACAGATTCTCGGATCCCCCACTCGCAGAGGCCCATGGAGCCTGCAGGGGGAGTCCTATCTTCAGCACCCCCCACTCCCAAGCAGCACCTCGTCTCTCCAGGATCCCCTTAGACTGAATTCAGCCCAAGGGGAGGGGTCAGAGAGGACGCCAAAGAGACAGCTGATGGGACAGTGACGCATGTGAGGACCCTGCGGGCAAGGCCCACCTCAACCCACCTCCTGTCTCATTTCTGGGCTCCTGCATCACCCCACCACCCTCCCCATGTTTCTACAGGAACTCAGCATCCTAACAATTCTGGGATGTTTACACAATGCTGGTCCAGAACGACGCCAACCATCCTGTCAGCCCCTCGCAGGAGGCGGAAGACGTGTCCATTCATTTAATCTTCCCAGCGGGTAGGTGCAAGCCCATTTCTCAGATGAGAACATGAGGTCAAGGGAGGAGAAATATATTAGCGTCCTAGAGCTGCTGACACAAGTTAGCACAAACTGGGGCTTAAAGGGACAGAAATGTGTCCTCTCGGGTCCTGGAGGCCAGACGCCTGGGACCAAGGGACCCGCAGGGCCCTTCTCTCCCGCAGGCGCTCTGGGATTCCTGGCGATCTTTGGGCTTCCTCGGCTCGCAGCCGCATAGATGGGCCCATCTCTGCCCCCGTGTCACACTGCACCCGCCCCAGTGGCTCAGTCCCTGTCTCCCCTTGGGTGGACAGTGGTCACGTGGCGCCAGGGTTCCCACTCCAGGGAAGCCACGTGTGGACTTGTGACACCTGCAGCAGCTCTGTTGTCAAAGAGGGCCACATTCAGAGACACTGGGCTTCAGAGCTTCAGCATATCTGTTTCGGGGACACAATCCAGCCCATGACAGGAAGTGACTCACCCAACTCACGTGGGGGAGCAATCGGAACCCCGGCCCGGCTGTGAGTCACAGCCTTGCGGCTTTTCATCCTAAGACGACGCTGACGTCAGTCTCCCCTCCCAGGTCATCGCAGAGCTGGCCCGCCAGGTGCCGCGGTCCTGACCGGGGACACCGCTGCCAGGCACAGTGCGGGCAGCTCTTGGGCGAGTTTCTCCCCCACTCTCCTGCAGAGGCCGGGGCGTCAGGGAGTGTGGGATGGGGAGGGACGAGCACCTCCCAGACGTGGAGGGTCCCAAGAGGGGAGAAAGGGGGACTGTCCCCAGAGCACCGCCGTGGGGATGCCGCTCTGGAGTCTACAGCCAACCCCCAAGAGCAGACCACAGGGTGGGGCCCACCCTCCTGTGGCCACAGGAACCTGGTCACAGTCCCCTGGGGCTTTCCAGACGGAGAGGATCCTCTCTGCTCCCAGGAGGGAGTAAGAAGAGGAGAGAAATTCGGGGCTGTGGACATCACGCAGAGCCCCAGATCCCCTCTGCCTCCCTCCTGCACCCTGGACACTCACCCCACCCCACCCCTCCAAAACACAAGCAGCCAAGAGGGCAGAGTGCAGGACCAGCAGGAGATGCTGCCTGTCTGAGTTGTGCTCCTTTCTTGGGAATAACTACGTGTCTAGAATCAACCGTGTGAAGTGAGCCGGGTATGGTGGTGCACACCTGTAATCCCATCACTCAGAGGCTGAGGCAGGAGGATCACTGTGAATTCCAGGCCAGCATGGGCTACATAGCCCGACCCTGTCTCAAAAAAAAAAAAAAGCAGTGTGAAGTGTGTTGCTGCTGATCACTACCCACTACCCACAAGCACCTCGTAAATGTTGGTTCTCACCAGGAGCTGGCACATGCCTATAATCCCACAGCTTTGGGAGGCTGAGGCAGGAGGATCACAAGTTTGAGTCCAGACTACACAGTTTAGCAACTTATTGAGACACTGTGTCAAAATAAAAAGTACAAAAGGGGCTGGGGATGTAGCTCAGTGCAAAGGGCCTGGGTGCAATCCACAGTAGAGAGAGAGGGAGAGGGAGGGAAGGAACAAAGAAGGAAGGAAGGGAGGGAGGACGGGAGAGAGGAAGGAAAGAAAGAAAGAAAAAGAGAGAGACCTCTGAGAGAGAAGGAAAAAAGGAGGGAGAAATAAATTGCCTTCCACTGGTCCCAAGCCAGAGTGGAAAGTCTGGGCCGGCAGGTGGAGGGCAGCGCTAGGCCCAGACAGTCTGGACCAGGCCTGAGAGGGAAGGCGGTCCAACAGTCCTCTGGGCTTGGTTCCTTGTGGAAGGGAGCTGGCGAGGAGGCAGGTGGAGGCAGGGGGAGGCTGAGGAGCCACCCAGCAGCAAGCAGGGGCTCAGTCATCCACTTAGCACGTATGCATGTCAGTTTTGGGAGCTGGACAGCCCTGAGATGAGACAGACAGGCCCTACTTCCTGCGGCTTCCTGCAGCAAATGACTGAACCCACAGCCACTGGGGCCAGGACTGGCGGGCTGTCGGATCAGCAGGAAAGAACTGAAATGCCTACATTTTCCAGGCATGGCTCTGCACAGTGGGGGTGGAGACATCAGGCCAGATTCACCCCTTTCTCCACCCCCAGCTTGGACTCTTGTCCCTCTGGGTGCCGTCCACTGAAACCCTGTCTCCAGCTGGAGCCCAAGCTCTGCCCTGCTCCAGCTCCACTTTGCTTCAGAAACTGGGGCTGGGATGGGGCAGTGGGGGCTCCCTTCACTCTGGATTCTTCTGCGGCTGGGGCAGGGAGAGGGGAAGGGGCTCTGGGCTCCTGCTGGGCCCAGGCAGGGCGTCCTAGAGCCACAGTCCCTGCCCCACAGCCGCTCCGAGCCCAGAAGGCTGCTCAGGGTTCCCGGGGACGGGCGCTCAGCATGGCCATGCAGGGGTTCGAGGCTCTGCTGTCGCCATCTTGGAGTTCTCGGTAAGTGGTGAGCAGGAATCTCCGTGCTTTATTCTGCACTAAGCCAATCACACAGCCGGCCCCGCCCGCAGCCAGGCTGGGGAGCAATGTGCGTCAGACCCTGCACTTCAGGGGTCCCCAAGAGCTCCAAGCCACTGGATTCATCCGCACTGGGCACACTGGGGCCACCCGCTGCAAAGTCTGAGGAAAGAGGAACCTCAGACTGGTCCCTCTAGGAGTCCCCAGCTGGACACGGACCCCTTCTGCTATGCCGACCTCCAGCTGGGCGCTGAGATAATACCCTCCCTCCTGCCGGCACATCCTTGACTCCTCCTGGCACCCCACCTCCTCTGAGACTGGCTGGGAAGTGAGGAAGATGCTGTGCGACCCCCAAGGCCCCTTCTGCCTTCTATTCACTTGGGAGAAGGGGACGTATCCCCTCAGGAGGGAGAGGTCTGACAGTGACTGCTGTGCCCACTGCCCCAGACAGTGGGGGACGGAGCCCTTTATGACAGGCGAGAAGCCCACTCAAGCCGGGTGTGGTGGTGCACAACTGTAATCCCAGCACTCAGAGGCTGGGGCAAGAGGATCACCAGAGTTCAAGGCCTGCCTGAGCTACATAGTTCCCTGTTTTAAAAGAAAAAGACCGAAAACAGAGTTGCAATTCTTGCTGTGAGGCCCTTAATCTTTGGCGGTGGCTGGGTGCTCTCCAAGCTGGGCCAGAACAGGCGGTAAACAGAGACAGGAGTGCCCGGTCTTACTGCTCTTCCTGCCCCCCACCCTGGGGAGCAGTGGGGCAGACGAGAGGTCCCGGGTCTGTGCGCCCGCGTGGCCTGGTCCACAGGCCATCTGAGGGACTTAGGAGCTGAAGGGGCAGAGCAGGCTGACTGAGAGCTGCCCTGTGAGATGGACAGGGGCTCTGCGAATACTAGTCAGGTGCCGCAGTGTAAAATCCATGCTCACAGCAACCCATACACGATTTCCCAGCACCGCTGAGTCACAGGCTTTTGTGGCAACCGGGGAGGAGACACTGCTGGGAAATGGTGACCAACAGGCCCCTGGGGGCAGAGCACACGCTGGTTTCTATCCTTCCCCACTATCATCAAAGATGAGAGTCCACAGTGTGGACAGGGGTGCCAGGGTACTTCTTGCTCCCCGGGCTTTCTGGAAGGAAGAAGGACCCCACCCTGCCCTGGGTGGCGACTCGGTCCCCTGAGACCTGCCCACTGTGGCCCAACCTGCAAGTCTCCCTCCTGCCAGATCAGGGTCACGGCCGCTGAGAACAATGTTGGACAGGCCGAACAGCAGGGCCAGGGGTCTGTGGGGCTGTTCTCTCCAAACTGGGCCACTGTGGGCCCTTTCATCTCCCGCCTTCCTCTCCAGGCCACTCCAGTGCCTGCCCTTGCTCTTCCCACCCCTCCAGCCCCAGTGCGGCAATTAGGGCACTGATTAGGATGCTTTGATCATCTTTAGAAATGGCCACATCGGGCAGGGACGCTGCCAAGCAATTAGGGCCAGCGGGGCCGGGAGCTCAGCAGCTTGCTCAGGGGGCAGGGCCGCTGAGGACCCCCAGACACCCCCTGCCCTCCTCCCTCCAAACATGTCTGCCCCCAGCGTAGCTGCAGACTTCTCAGAGGGGCACAGGCAAATGGGGTCCCCCCATCCCCCTCTGCCTGGCCCCAGGCCCAACCGTCAGCCCCTCTTCCCTGTCTCAGCCCCTTTGATGGAGCCGCAAGAACAAGGGCTCCTTTGAGAGAGGGGGGCTCGGAGCTGGGCTGTGGGACTTCAAAGGTGAGAGTCAAGCCCACTACCTCATTCCCTCACACCCGGGCCACCCTCTATATAGCCCCCGCTGCCCCGTTCCCTGCGGGCTCCTGGTGGTGAGTGCCAGGTGAGCTGCAGCCTGGGGAGCAGGAAGTTTGGAGGGCAGAAAACAGGCTCAGAGGCAAACAGTCCACACACAGGGGCAGAAAAGCAGCCAGAGACAGAGAGGGTAGGTGTAGCAAGAGGCCCCAGGAGGAAAGAAGACAGGCCTCCGGGTCGCCATGCTGCTGGCTGTACTGCTGTGGCTGCTTCTGTCCCTCCCAGACCCCTGGTCTGCCTGTGGGCACCCACTGTACATGCGGCTGCCCCCCAGCACCCTACAAGGTGAGCCGAGCTGGCCTGAGGCAGGACGGGCCTCGGGGAGATGGGGTCCAGGGAGGGAGAGGGGCTCATCACCCAACCCCCATCAGGGCCCTTTCTGCCCACCTCCCAGTACTGAGATATAGAAAGGGGAGGAGGAAGCAGAGCCTGCCAGATGGCTTCCAGAGAAGGCCAGGCCTGCAGGGTGCCAGAACCCACAGCTGCGCAGCCTGGCTCCCCAAAGGTGGGCACCTCACTCAGTCGCTATGTCAACAGGCCTGAACTCAGACATCTAGATCTTGGGGCAGTGTTTTTCTTCTGAAGTTGTATTTTTGTTTTTTGTTTGCAGTGCTGAGGATTGAATCCAAGGCCTTCACCCTAAACTACATTCCCAACAGCACTTTTTGTGGTGGTTTTTGTTTTGAGACAGGGTTTCATTAAGTAGCTAAATTGCTCAGGTTGGGATGGAACTTGAGATCTTCCTGTCTCAGCCTCCCAGAGTGCTGGGATTACAGACATACACCCCACACTTGGATTCCCTCTGGTTTTCAAGGAAAGGTGCTTTTAGGAGACTCAGAATCTGGGATCATCTGCTCTGAGGGTTGGGCCAGAGGTCCAGGGGTGCTCCAGGAGCCCAGCCTGCTTTCCCCACCCCCAGCCTCCCAAAGCAAGACTCAGGGCCGGACCAGGAGGCTAGACCGAGGCTCTTCTCAAACTCGGGTGCTTTGTGCCCCGTGTCCCAGCAGTTCTGTCCACCCAAGGGACGCAGGCCTTGCAGGCGGCCCAGAGGAGCGCGCGGTGGGCAGTGAAGCGAGTGGCCCTGGAACTCCAGCTCCAACTACAGGACTGCCGAGGTCAGACCGCCCGGCCAGTCCACTCCCCGACCCTGTACCCCTCGCCCGTCCATCCTGTCCCCAACCTTCAGACTCCACGGCCCTTTGGGACGAAGATGGGCGGGGCCTGCGGTGCAGGCAGGGAGGTGGACTGGCCTGGCCTGTCGCTGAACTCCTGTGCAGGGGTGGGGTTCGGGGGAGGGCCGAGAGGGTGGCGGTGCCACGCGGAGCGCTGTCCCTACCCAGGACCTGGACACCCCGGGCCTCAGGGCCCCCTCCTCCAGGACCCGCCTGAGCCAGGTGAGGCTGAAGAGGCCCAGGGGTGGGAAGCAAGAGCCAGGTGGGCTTCGACGTGCCTAGAACTCGTCCCTCAGCGCCACCTCTGCCGCTCCAGGACCTTGTGGTGAAAGGCGGCAGGGCGCTGCCAACCTGACCCGCGCTCAGGGCCGCATCGTGGGGGGCAGCGCGGCTCCGCCCGGGGCCTGGCCCTGGCTGGTGCGGCTGCAGATCGGCGGGCAGCCTCTGTGCGGCGGCGTCCTGGTGGCGGCCTCCTGGGTGCTCACGGCGGCGCACTGCTTCGCGGGGTACGTCCAGTCCCCAGCTGGGCCCTTTCGGGCCGCCAGCCTGCCGGCGACGCGCGGGCGGACCGGTCTCTGCTGCCCCCTGGCGGAAGCCGGGCCCGGCCTCCCTGGCGCGCCCTCTCTGCTCGGCGGCGGAGACGCGCGTTTGCTGGGAGGCGTGAGTGCGCGGCCCAGGGACCCGGCTCTCGGCTCACTGCCGCGCCCCTGTCCTGCCCATCACGGGCCGCTCGCCCCGCAGTGCCTCGAACGAGCTCCTGTGGACGGTGGTGCTGGCCGAGGGGTCCCGGGGGGAGCCGGCGGAGGAGGTGCCGGTGAACCGCATCCTGCCGCACCCCAAGGTGAGGGCAGACCCAGGCCCGCGGAGCTGGGGACAGCACCCCGACCCGCAGCCCTTGACCTTGCGCTGCCCCTGCCCCAGTTCGACCCGCAGACCTTCCACAGTGACCTGGCCCTCGTGCAGCTGTGGACACCCGTGAGCCCGACGGGCCCCGCGCGCCCCGTGTGCCTGCCCCAGGCGCCCCGAGAACCCCCCGCCGGCACCCCCTGTGCCATCGCGGGCTGGGGGGCCCTCTTTGAAGGTACTGGGGGGCCGCGGGTATGTGGGGGAACGATAGGGGGCTGAGTTGATGGGGTCTGGGGAGCCTGGAGTGTAAGGACCAAAGGGGAGGGCAGCGGAAGGGGACCCCTCTGAGCTCGAGCCGCTTCTCTCCCCTGCAGACGGGCCTGAGGCCCAGGCGGTGAGGGAGGCCCGCGTTCCTCTGCTCGGCCCCGACACCTGCCAAAGGGCGCTGGGGCCCGGGCTGCGCCCCAGCTCCATGCTCTGCGCTGGTTACCTGGCGGGGGGCATCGACTCGTGCCAGGTAGGAACGCAGACCGGCCGCGGGGAGCTGACGGGCTGCTGTCCTCCTGGGTCGGGCTGTCTGTCCCTCAGCTTCTCTGACCCGCTGCGTCCTCCAGGCTAACTTGGGGACACGTGGCAACCACACAAGCACTGCAGGCCTAACCCCTCCTGGAGGGGGCGTCATTAGCAATGGAGACCTGGAGGGCTCTGAGCCTCAGTTTCCTCATCTGCTCTCTCTCGGTTCCTGTCCTGCAGGGTGATTCTGGAGGCCCTCTAACCTGTTCTGAGCCTGGTCCCCGTCCCAGGGAGGTCCTCTTCGGAGTCACCTCCTGGGGGGATGGCTGCGGGGAGCCAGGGAAGCCCGGTGTCTACACCCGCGTGGCTGTGTTCAAAGACTGGCTCCTGGAGCAGATGAGCGGTGAGCGCCCCTTCCGCGGACCTCGCGGTTCTGAGTCTGCACCCCGCGTGGTCCCAGTTCCCAGCTCCCTTCCGCCCGCGGGGAAGCCGTCTCCTCCCAGGGAAGGGCTGCGGGGGCCAGGCCCGCAAGCGGGGGCTGAGCTGGCCGCCGGTGCGCCCGCAGCGGCCCCCTCCACGCGCGAGCCCAGCTGCAGGGAGCTTCTGGCCAGGACCCCGCCCGAGGAGCCGTCCACCGACGCCGCCGGGCTCTGCGCCTTCTACGCGCGCCGATGCCCGGGGCCCGCGGGCGCCTGTGCACGCCTGGCCCACCAGCAGTGCCTGCAGCGCCGACGGCGGTGTGGTGGGTCCCGGCACCCCGAGGCGGGGGTGGGGGCCCCTGGTCGCCCCCGGCCCGCTCAGCCCCTCGTCCGGCCCGCAGAGCTGCGCTCGCTGGCGCACACGCTGCTGGACCTGCTGCGGGGCGCGCAGGAGCTGCTTGGCGCACGCCCGGGGCTGCGGCGCGGGGTCCCCGCCCCGGCCGGCCCCGCTCCGTCGCTGCGGCAGCTCTCGGGCGCCGCGGTCCGCGAGCAACGACTGAGCTCAGGTACCCTGCGCCGCTGCCCCGCGCCGCCCCGCGCCGCCGCCGCCCCGCGCCGCGCCAGGCGTCCCCAAACCCTGCATCTCCCCAGGACCGCGGGCCGCGGGAGTGCGGGTCCAGAAGCGTAGGCCGGAGCCCCGCAGGGACACGAACGGTAACGACGCCCCGGCCGGCTTTAGGGAGGGGAGGAGCCGCGCGGCCGGCCAACGCCTGGAGGGGTTGGGGGGCTCTGTGCCGGGAAGCAGCTACCTCGCAGCAGACCCGCTCGCCCCTCCTCCCGGTATAGTGATGAGTCTTTGGGGGACTTGGGTCTTTGGGCGTCCCTCTGTGACAAATGGAGGTACTCGGCCTAGTGTGGTCACTTAGCCTCTGGAGCCTCAATTCCCTGATCTGTAACCCTAAGCCTGGGTGTCCCGAGGTTCCGGTGGCAGACCCAACCCCAGCACCCTGCTGCCATCAGTTCTCGGTGATCGGGGGCCTCTGCCTTTCCTGCAGGCTGTCCTGGGCTGGAGCCCCTGCGACAGAAGTTGGCAGCCCTTCAGAGTTCTCATGCCTGGATCCTGCAGGTCCCTTCGGAGCGCCTGGCCATGCGCTTCCAGGAGGTGGGTCCCTCTGTCCCAGACTCTTTGGCAGAGAAGGGGCAGAGCCTCCAGCCCTGGTAGGCGGAGCAAGTGGGGCACCCACCCCCCCCAGCAGGAGGACCTACCCCCCAGGCTGGAGTAAGGCTGGAGGTCCAAGGGAGTAGGGGGGCTTCTGTGGGTGACCCAGGGCACCAGACAGGGGTAAAGGAAGGGGTGGTGAGAACGTGAATCATTTGTAGGAAAGTGGATGCACCTTGAGACCATAATGTTCAGTGAAATAAATCAGACACACAAGCTTAAATATCGCATGGTTTTGCCTATATAGGAAACCCAAAATATAAATAAATTAAAAGGCAAAATAAAAGATAGATGACAGGAAACAGGGAGATAGAGCTTTTGCAGAAAGGAAGATGGAGGGAGAGGAGAGAGGAGGGAAAAGGGGTGTCAAAAGAATTAAGATGCGGTATGGACATGGACAGACTCCCATGAGGAGTGCCACCATTATGTACTGCAAACACGTTCTACTACTACTACCACCACTAATAATAATAATTTTAAGAAGAAGGGGTTGTTGGGGATTTAGCTCAAGTGGTAGAGCATGTGCCTCTAGCAAGCACAAGGCTAGGAGTTTCTGGAGTCTGGGAGGAAGGGATGACCCCAGGATTCCCACTGGGGAGCAGTTTCTGGGCCGCTGACACCCCTCCCTCTGCAGGTGCTGGCCGACCTGAGCTCCAAGACGCTGACTGGGCTCTTCAGAGCGTGGGTTCGGGCAGGCCTGGGGGGCCGCCAAGTGGTCTTCAGCGGCCTGGTGGGCCTGGAGCCAGCTACGCTGGCTCACAGCCTCCCGCGGCTGCTCATGCAAGCCTTGCAGGCCTTCCGCTTGGCTACCCTGGGTGCCCTGGTGGAGGGCGAGCCCTTGGGGCCTGGAGTGGGGGGGAAGGGTGTTCCCCCAGCCCCGTGGCCACAGAAGGGACCTACTGCTCCCAGGGGCTAAGGAAGCTGGGGAGCATATGACAAACATCGCTGTCCCCATGGACCGGCATGTGTGGGTGGATGTGGTCCTGGGTCTTCCCAGATGTATGAGCAGAGGCCCACAGCTACTTTAATAAATGTTATTTATACAAAGACTCTGGAGCGTCCTTGGAATTCGGCATGGGGTGGGGGTGAACATCTGATCTGCTGGGGGGGCATTGTCTCCAGAAGCAGTTGGCAGAGGTCACTGAGGTCACCAGGGTGGGGGCAGCCCCCATCTGAGCATATCTGCTGGCTCCCAAGAAGTGGCAGCAGCTGGCCTGCCCATCACCACCCCATCTTGGCTGACCAGAGTCCTACTCTCCCTGCTAGCTGCGGGAGTCCCGCCCAGGATCTCTGTCTCCAGTCCTTGGGCGCCTGCCCCGACTGGCTGTCCTCACCCCCTCATCACCTGCCCCAAGGTGTCAGATTGCGTTTCCGGCTCCTCTTCCCTTTGCCCCTCCACCCGCGCCCCCGCACCTGTCCCCTCTCCCGCCCACCCTCAGTCCCCAGCCTGCAGACGGGAGGGGCAGACACAGGACCTGGTTCTCGGGGCAGGATGGAGGGGCCTGCACTGACACTGGGGCTGCTGGCCACCCTGGTCGTGAGCGGTAAGGGTAGACATTATCCCCACCTGGGGGTTCCCCCTGCACCCTCAGATCCCCCACGGCATGGCCTCCTCCCTGGTTTTGGCCCAACTCCCCGCTCCCATGCAGGCCTCTCTGCCTGTGAGGGGCTGGTCCCAGGGTCCCCACACCTACTGGGCCCATCCGTGGCCCAGGAGGACCTCAGGGCCGCTCCTCCCTGGGGCCTCTGCCCAGTCCTGCTCCATCCGGGCCTCCCCAGGCGGCTGGGGCCTGAATGAGGAGGAGCGGCTGATCCACCACCTGTTCAAGGAGAGGGGCTACAACAAGGAGCTGCGGCCCGTGGCCCGCAAGGAGGACAGTGTGGACGTCACGCTGGCCCTCACTCTCTCCAACCTCATCTCCTTGGTGAGCAGCCCCTGCCAGGCTGGGCTGGGCACAAGCAGGGATGGCTTCCCCGGGACCCGGATGCCCATGGTAGCCTCCTTCCCGGGAAACCTGCTCGCTCTGGCCTCCCTGAGCCCGCAGTGCCCACAGTCCTCCTGTGCCCCAGGGTGGGTGCTCCTTCCTTCCAACTTCAGGTATGGGGTGTGCCCCCGACACCCCCATGCCAAACCACCCCATGCCACACCTCAGTGGCCATCTGCGCTTTCTGCCACCTGGTCTGCCCATCCACCCTGATGGTCAGTGCCCAGCTGCAGTGGCTTCCTCCGGTGCCAGCCGGATGAGGTGCCCTGTGGATGGGGGAAGGAATGGGGGCCTTGCAGGGCCAGCCTTCCTGTCTGATTACAGAAAGAAGTTGAGGAGACCCTCACCACTAACGTCTGGATGGAGCACGTAAGAAGGATGCCCCACACAGGGCCTGGTGGGGTGCAGGCCTGGGCTCCCCTGGGCTCACGACCTCTTGGGGGTCCCTGGCCACCTTGATGCTGCCCTCCAGGAGGGTCCTCCCTCCAGAGGATCCTACCCAGCTGCCCTTCTGCCCACCTGGTCCTCTGCTGGGTGCCTTCAAGAGGATTAGGGTTGATCTGTGGGAAAATTGTCGCTTTATCCTGATTTTTATCAGAAGACACTCTTCTAAAAAAAGTGTCAAAACTGTCAGAAGTTCATAAAATGAACACAGATCTTCTGTCCCCATGGAAATAATCCTCCCTTGGTTGTGCAGTGTGCACCCTACACAGCTCCCCATGACAGATCAGGGTCCCTCGTCTTTACCTGTTTCCCCAGAGCTCTTACATCACAGCTCTCAGGCCCAGTTCACTCTTCCTCCAGGAAGTAGGGGCCATGGAGGGTGCTGGGCAACAGCAGGGCCCACCGCTGACATGCTTTTGAGCTTCCAGGGCTGGACAGACAGCCGGCTGCAGTGGAACGCCAGTGAATTTGGGAACATCAGCATCCTGCGCCTGCCCTCTGGCATGGTGTGGCTACCGGAGATTGTGCTGGAGAACAAGTTGAGCCAGAGCCCCACCTGCGCCTCCTCCTCCACCTCCCCAACCCTGCTGGTTCCGGCTGGCCAGGGCTCACAGCCATCCTTGTCCCTGTTCCCAGCAATGACGGCTCCTTCCAGATTTCCTACGCCTGCAACGTGCTTGTCTCTGACTCAGGCTACGTGTACTGGCTGCCGCCCTCCATCTTCCGCTCCTCCTGTCCCATCTCGGTCACCTACTTCCCCTTCGACTGGCAGAACTGCTCCCTCAAATTCAGGTGCACCCCGTCCTCAGCCGCCCTCCCCAGCGTCCTGCCGCAGCCACCTCTGGCAGAGGCCTGGCTCGTCCTGCTCAGAGCCACCCTCTCCACACGGCCCCGTGTCCCCTGCCGGTGGCCGAGGGTCACTTCTGCCCGCTGCCGTCCCCAGCTCGCTCAAGTACACGGCCAAGGAGATCACACTGAGCCTGAAGCAGGAGGAGGAAGATGGCCGCACCTACCCGGTGGAGTGGATCATCATCGACCCCGAGGGCTTCACAGGTGCCACGGGGCTGGGGTGGGTAGGCCCCCGGGACGAGCGTGCAGGCATCACGGTGACACCTCACACATGCTCAGGGCAGGCAAAGGCGCCCCGGAGGCCACCTAGGCCAGAGGAGCAGTGGGTGTGGCAGGGGCCACCAAGGGTGGACTCAGGGACAGAGGGGTGGCCGAGGCACGGGCTGTGTCAGCCAGTGAGTGTGTCACCCCTGTACCCTGTCTGAGACCAAGCCCGCTGCCCAAGCCTGTCCATCGAAAAGACCCTCCCACCACACACTGAAAACACCAGCCCAACCCCAGGAGACCCCAGACAGAAACTGCCTCCTTCCTGTGCCCCGCCCTGAGGGCCCCCCCCCCCCCGCTCACTCTGCCCCGGCCCCTCCTCCTGCCCGCAGCCCCTCAGTCCCCTCAGCCCAACCCACACCATCCACATGCCACCCACAGAGAACGGGGAGTGGGAGATCGTTCACCGGCCAGCCCGGGTCAACGTGGACCCCAGTGTCCCGCTGGACAGCACCAGCCACCAGGATGTCACCTTCTACCTCATCATCCGCCGCAAGCCCCTCTTCTACGTCATCAACATTCTGGTCCCCTGCGTGCTCATCTCCTTCATGGTCAACCTGGTCTTTTACCTGCCGGCTGACAGTGAGCAGTGCCCGTCCCGCCCCGTCCAGCAGCTCGGCCCCAGCCCACTTGAGGCGTTGCAGCCCTGATCCCACCTCCCCTGGCAGCCCCAGTGGCCCGGGGGCTCCATGCTCGCTGACAACCCAGCAGGCAGGGTGGGGTCCCTCTGGGTGCTCAGGAGGGACTTCTTCCCAGGGACCCAAGAGAGCGGCCGCACTGTCCTGCCGCCAGAGCACAGCCGGGCCTGCCATGGTGGCCTCCTAGAGGCTATAGGACTGGCACCAGGCCCTCAGCTGTTGACCCGGCCGGTGTCTGGGGGTCTCTCGGCGATGGGCCTGGGGATAGAACCAGCCCGGGCTCCAGAAGCAGCGATTCTACAATGTCAGTGGCACAGAAGCCACCCGGCCCCTGCAGGAGGCAGACAGGGTGGAACCCACAGACCGGGCATGTCGGGGTGGGGTGGGGTGGGGGGTTCTGGAAAGGGGTGGGGCTCTGCCAGCAGGGGCAAGGAGGAGGGGCTGCGGGACAGACCGACCATCCTGGGGGGAGGGTCAGGTGGGCAGGGGTCTGTGCATGAAAGGTTGCATGTTGGGTGCTGCCTGGTGCTGTCACATCAGGGTGTGGTGGGGGGCGGCCTACGGGGACAACCCGAGTACAGTGAACACAGTACCAGGCAGGGAGAGGTGTGTTTAACACGCACGTTCCCACTGCCCTGAGCAGCTGGGAAGACAGGCACAGAGAGGCTAGGCCACTTGTCCCAGGTCACCTAGCTAGTTAGCCACAGAGCCGGGATTTGAACCCAGGCCCTCCAGGGCTGTAGAGTAGGATGCTTATCAAGACACCACGGCACTGTGAACAGGGAGGTCAGGCCACTGCAGGGGGGCCCTGTGGGCCTGAGGTCTGAGGGTGCGGCTAAATCCGGCCTCCCCAGGTGGCGAGAAGACATCGGTGGCCATCTCGGTGCTGCTGGCCCAGTCCGTCTTCCTGCTGCTCATCTCCAAGCGGCTGCCCGCCACCTCCATGGCCATCCCGCTGATCGGCAAGTGAGTGCGCCTGCGCGGCCCCACCCACACACCCCGCCCACCCGGCCGGGGCTCCAGGCTGCCTGTTGCCCGCAGGTTCCTCCTCTTCGGCATGGTGCTGGTGGCCATAGTCGTGGTGATCTGCGTCATCGTGCTCAACATCCACTTCCGAACACCCAGCACCCACGTGCTGTCCGAGGGGGTCAAGAAGGTGAGCACTAAGCTGGGCGCGGTGGTGTGTACCCAGCACTCTGGGAGGCTGAGGCGGGAGGATCACAAGTTCGAGTTCAGTCTGGGCAATTTAGCAGTTTAGCAAAACCCTGTCTCAAAATAAAAGATAAAAAAAGTTTTGGGAGTGTTTATTCTGCTGTGAGCCCCTGCCCCTGCAGTTAAAAGGAAGAAAGGACTGCTGGGGATTTAGCTCAGCGGTTAGAGCACTTGCTTGGCAAGCACAAGGCCCTGAGTTTGATCCCCAGCACCAAAAAAAAAAAAAGGAAGAAAGGAAGAAAGGACTGGCCTTGCAGAGCACTTACAAAGCACGAGTGAGGAGCTGGGTCCCATCCCTGACACCAAATAAATAAAGGAAAGAAGGAAGGAAGGAAGGAAAGGGCGAGAAGGCGGCAGGGTGTCCCTGGCTCTTGGCATCCCAGGGCCAGCAGCTGTACGGGCCTGACGGGTGGTTTTGCGGCTCTCTCGGCTTTAAGCATCAGAGGGCGGGCTCGGGGCTTGGGCGCCGGTCTGGTTTTTGTCTTTGGTATTTATTTCCAATGTCTGAGTTCTGCTCGATGCAGTGAGCGACGGGGAAGAGTTGGAAGCAACCTAAGTGTCCAGTGGTGGGGGACTGGGGAGCGGGTGGTGGGGACAGACTGGGGAACGGCAGTGGCCAGTAGGACTGGAGTCCCCAACACGTAAGGCAGCCCCACACTTGTAAGACAACCTTTCTCCTGTCCCCATGGCCGCGAAGCTCTTCTTGGATACCCTGCCCAGGCTCCTGCACATGTCCCGGCCGGCAGAGGAGGGACCCAGCCCCGGGGCCTTGGTCCGGAGGAGCAGCTCCCTGGGCTACATCTCCAAGGCGGAGGAGTATTTCTCGCTCAAGTCCCGCAGCGACCTCATGTTTGAGAAGCAGTCAGAGCGGCACGGGCTGGCCCGGCGCCTCACTACCGCACGTGGGTGTCTGGTGGCCTTGGGGCTCTGCCCACCAGTAGTAGGTGGGCAGGGGCAGGCCTCACACCCCACTGTGGCCCGTGTCCCCAGGCCAGCCCCCAGCAAGCTCTGAGCAGGCCCAGCAGGAACTCTTCAACGAGCTGAAGCCCGCTGTGGATGGGGCAAACTTCATCGTCAACCACATGAAGGACCAGAACAATTACAATGAGGTGAGTGCCCATGGGGTTGTCAGGTACGGTGTTCAAGCCGTGAACTGATCAAGTGTATCCCATCTTAAGCGGGAACAGTTCCCCTTACATATACCTGCCAGTTTAGATGGGGTGGGCTCATGGCAGGCACAGACTCCCAAACAAGTGTTCTCTCAGGACCAGGCTCACCCTCAGTGACACACAGACTCCAGCCCCACCCTCCGGTCATCCCTTAGAGTCCCTTCTTGTCCTAGCTGCCAGTCGTTTCTGTCCCCACCCAACTCTGTGCCCAATACTCCAGACAGAGCTGGTGTTTAAAAGGAGATTGTGGTGGCTGTTCAGGATTACACAATTTAAATTCCCTCCTGAGCAAAGGCCACCTATGGGCGGCACCTATGGTGGCACCTGGAGGGGCTGGGAGGGCTGAGTGAGGGTGGAGGCCAAGGATGGGCAGCCCTGCCGGTGGCCACGGGGCCTGGACCTTGCTGGGGACGAAGGCGGCAGGTCCTGTCCCAGCCTGTCTGCTGCCAGCTGAGGCAGGAGGCGGCTCCAACAGACACGGGCAGACCAGGTCCCTGTCTCCACGGCCCGGCCCTGGGGTGTGGTGCCGGCCTGCACCGAGGCCCCTTGTCACCTCCTGCAGGAGAAGGACAGCTGGAACCAGGTGGCCCGCACGGTGGACCGCCTCTGCCTCTTCGTGGTGACCCCTGTCATGGTGGTGGGCACAGCCTGGATCTTCCTGCAGGGCGCCTACAACCAGCCCCCGCCCCAGCCTTTCCCCGGGGACCCCTTCTCCTATGATGAGCGGGACAGACGCTTCATCTAGGGTGGGCTGTGGGGACAGCCACAGGGACTGTGAGCCCAGGAGGGGTAGCTCTGCAAGGGAAGCTGGCACCTGTCCCTGAGCTGGGTGGCGCACACCTTTAATTCCAGCCTTCTGGAGGCTGAGGCAGGAGGATCACCGTGAGTTCAAAGGCAGCCTGGGCTTCACAGGGAGATCCTGTCTCAAAGCAAACAATAAGTCACCGCGGCTCCTGTCTCACTCATTCTCATTCACATCCACTGGGTCTGATGCTCTGGGAGGCCAGGGTGCATGGTGAGGGACCAAGCCTGTTGCTGGCAGCCATGTGTGCGAACGTGGACATGACCCCTCCCCATCAGGGCTCCCAGATCTGATCACAGCCCTAGAGAAGTCCTGAGCCAGAACCACCCACGAGGCTGAGCCTGGATTCCCAACCCTCAGGAACTGTGTGACAGAATAAATGTTTTCGCTGACAGAATTGGGGGTGATTTGTTACACTAGCAGTTGGACCTTGGGTGAGCCACAGCCCATCTCTTAGCTCCCATTTTCTTACCCGAAAGATGTGTGCAGGATGCATCCTGCTCACAGGCTGTCGTGAAAATTGAATTTGCAGCCAGGAATGGTGGCCCACACCTGCAATCCCAGCATTCGGGAGGCCAAGGCAGGAGAAACACTTCGAGTCTGAGGCCATGTTGGATTACGTAGTGAGTTCAGGGTCAGTCTGGACCACAGAGCGAGACCCTGTCTCCAAAAAACAAACAAACAAAAAAGAAAACAAAAAATTGAATTTGTTAGCAGGAGTAAGGTACTTAACCTGTGTCTGTAAATTCAAAGGGTGGCTATTTAGCCCATTCCTCATTTATGGCCCAGGTCATGGAAGATGGGTCTCTGGGGTCCTCACAGGGGCTCCTGCTCAGGCCTACCACCCCTAAGCCTGGCACGGTGGCTGAGAGAGCAGAAACGAGGGATGGGGGCCCTGTTACTCCCTAGCTGGACATGAAGGCTCACAGTCTCCACAGCCCAAGCTGTTTTCCTCAGAGGGACCAGGGGACCTCATTAGCTCTGATGGACAGCAGGGAATTTTTTTCTCATTGCTGGGGATCAAACTCAGGGCTTTGTGCTTGCTAGGCAAGCGCTGTACCACTGAGCTAAATCCCCAACCCAACAGGGGACGTTTTTCATCTTTATTTATCTTTTTTTTTTTTTTTTTTTTTTGGAGACAAGGTCTCTCTGCGCAGCTCAGGCTGGATTTAAGCTCACTAGGTAGCCCAGGCTGACCTCGAGCTCACGGCAATCCTCCTGCCTCTGCCTCCTGAGTGCTGGGATCACAGGCATGCGCCACCATTTTACATAAAGGACTTGACCGCGGGCAGACTTCGATGTTCAGTTGGGGCGCTGGAACCCAGCCTGTGGATACAGTAGGCCGACTCTGCTGAGCTTTCTCAGCCTCTGTACTGACAGGCAGTGAAGGAGAAGGAGCTATTAGAGAATGAGTGATGTCCACGGATGATTGTCCCTTCCTGGGTCCCATCCTGCCACCTTGGAACCCCCCTGACCCCCAGGAACCCCTGTCCTCACAGGTGACTCACTCAGCTGAGGCACGAGGGCTTCCCAGCCCTCTTTGAACTCTCGAGCTATAGGGAGCTGCCACGATTCTACCAGAGGGGAAGGCAGCCACCATCCTCTGCCTCTGCCCTTGCGGACACTTGCGGGGAGGAAAGGACAGTCAGAGGTGTGACCCCATCCACCAGCCCTGTGTTGGGGGCAAGCCTTGGCAAAGGCAGGCTTGGAAGGAGTAAAGAGGTGGAGAAATTGCTCCGTAGAGAAAGGCGAGAGAGCTGACCAGGGGGGCACGCAAGGGCAGTGTGGGGACAGGGTTGGAAAGTCCAGGGTGGGTGTCTCCCAGACAGCTACTCAGGAGGGACGCTCTAGAGGGGTGAGGGGCTGTCACAGGGAACAGGGTTTCCAGACCAGGTCTGACCACCAGGACAGCAGGCAAGAGACCAATAGGTGACAGCTGACTGGGGAGGACAGGTGCCGTCCCTCCTGTCCCGCACCCCCACCCGTGGAGTCCTGGCCGGACGTGAGGGACTGGAGGCCCCGGGGCTGAGTTCTGAGCCACCTCCATGGGCCTCCAGGAAGGGCCTGACTTCCAGTTTGTGGCCCACACTGAAGCATGCAGACATGATTGGGGGCAGGGGGCCTTGCCAGTGCAGTTTGAAGTGGTTTATAAGCTCTTGACTGTCCCTTGCTGCCCGCGTACTGGATGCACCGACCTGTGTGTGTGGAGTTGATGTCACAGGCTGGCGGCCACAGCAAGGCCCTGGCACCAGCTTCACCCCACTCTTTCCTGGCCACAAACTGCAGAGCAGATGGGGCTGAGTCCAGCCCATTTTTGCCCTCTGGGTCCCCTCATTTACTTTGGGGGATACCACCTCAGCCCTTGTCCTCTTGTCCACCTGCGCCCATGAACCACGAGCTCCCACGAGCAGCTGGGGCATCCTCAGGGCCCTCAGGTGTCTGTGGGATGCTGTAATAAACACTGGGGCCACACAGGAGTCCCACATTAGGAGCCATCCTCGCCACAGAGCCCTGGGTTCCAGAGCCTCCTCAGTCCCCTAATTTCAAAGCTTCAGGCCTGTGTCCCATCTCAGGACACAGGAGGACCTAACCTGGTCCCAACCCTGAGATGGTGGATGAGGTCTTTGGGCCACATGTAACTTTTGAGTGGCCCATGAAGATGGCAGGCTGGTGGCAGAGGTGTCATGGAGAAACTCAGGCCCCAGCAGGCCTGTCCAACAGCCCCACACCTCCCAAAGCCTAGCTCCCTGCCAGGCAGTATCCATCCACGGCCGTGGCACCAGGTGCAGGGCTGGGGCAGCTGGGTTTGAGGGTGGGAAGGGGGTGGCCATCTCTTTTGGGACCGATGGGCCCCTCTCCCTTCCTGGCCAGGTAATCTGAGCCCGGCATTGTTGCACCCTGGGGCAGCTGACAGCGCTGTGGTCAGACAGCTGGTGGGGCCAGGCTGGCCGGGGCGGCAGGATGGGAGTGTCGCCTGTCACAGGACACCCAGCCCATCTCTCTTCGCCCTGGACCTGGGGACTGGAGAGTGTGGAGGTACCATGTACCCGGGCCGAGGGCTGCTGCTGCCTCTGCTGCTGCTGGCCGCCTGCCTGGGTGCGGCCCAGGGAAATCCAGGTCTGGCAGCCCAGGGCGGGGTCCAAGACCTCAGAGGACAGAAGCCCCGTGGTCTCCCCCTTACCCCTCTGTGCTTCCCCGCTGCGCTGCCTCAAGGCCCCACAGCAGGGATGAGGCTCCAGCTGTCGTTGCAGGGGCCCAGGGCCGCAACCAGGAGGAGCGCCTGCTGGCCGACCTGATGCACAGCTACGACCCTCACCTGCGGCCTGCAGAGCGTGACACGGACATGGTCAATGTCAGCCTGAAGCTCACCCTGACCAACCTCATCTCCCTGGTGAGTGATGGGAAGCAGGGAGAGCTACGGGCCAGGCACTGGGACCCTCTGGGAAGAGCGGGGCTCAGCCCCAGCACCCAGGAAGGAGGAGGGAGAGGCGGAGAGTCGAGAGATGCCCGTGGTTGTGTGGGTCCCGGGTACCTGGGGAGGGCACAGCACAGGGCTTAGCCTTCTGTTCTGCACCCCCAGAATGAGCGAGAGGAGGCCCTCACCACCAATGTCTGGATAGAGATGGTAAGAGGCCACCTGCCCCTCCTGTCTGTTGGGGGTCCCTACCCTGAGCCCCCTTGAGCCGGACTCATTCCTGGGACTCTGCGTGGCCAGGAGCAGAGCCCTGCCAATGCCCCCGCCTGCTCTCACAGCAATGGTGTGACTATCGCCTGCGCTGGGACCCCCAGGACTATGGAGGCCTGTGGGTGCTGAGAGTGCCGTCCACGATGGTGTGGCGGCCGGACATCGTGCTGGAGAACAAGTGAGGAGGGGCAGTGGGGGTGGGGGCCGAGGGTGACAGGGTCAGGGCCCAGGAGGATGAGGAGACTGGGGAAAGGATGGGGTGAGGACAAAGAGCAGGGCAGGAGTTGGGCCAGCAGACCTGGCCCCATCCCCTCCCTGCGACCTGGGGCCAGGGACAATTCTAGGAACACTGTCAGGTGTCCCTAGGAGGTGGGGCCCAGGGAGCCTGTCTGGGTGGGGATGGCTGGGGTGGTGGTGGGGGGCAGCAGGGATTCCAGGTGGGCACTGGTCTGGGAGGCCGTGTCCCCTGGTCCCCATCCACATGGGACAGAGGGCTGGGCGGGGCTGGGGGGGTCCAAGCCCACAGTCCCACGGCCTGGCCTGTGCACGCAGTGTGGACGGTGTCTTCGAGGTGGCCCTCTACTGCAATGTGCTGGTGTCCCCTGACGGCTGCATCTACTGGCTGCCACCTGCCATCTTCCGCTCTTCCTGTGCTGTCTCTGTCACCTACTTCCCCTTCGACTGGCAGAACTGCTCCCTCGTCTTCCAGTGAGGCCGTTTACATGGGGAGGGGGATTCAGGGAGCCACTTGAATGGGGGCTGGGCAGGGGTAGGGCGTTGTGGTGGCACCTAGAGACCAGGGGCCTGGCTCCATCTCCTGCTGGGTCACCAAGTTGCCCAGGCTGGGCTTGAACTTGCAGGCATGCACCAGGTGTCTTCTACAGGAGTGGATTTTGTTTTTTTCAAGGAAATTTTAGGGAGGCTCCCCTCTCACAGCAGACATGTATTTTCCACATTGCAGTCAGCGGCAGTGAGAGGGACAGTGTGG
Source organism: Hystrix cristata (assembly GCA_004026905.1). NCBI lineage: Eukaryota > Metazoa > Chordata > Mammalia > Rodentia > Hystricidae > Hystrix > Hystrix cristata. The sequence continues at coordinate 25,618 of PVJO010007162.1, read as the reverse complement.
TCCAGCTCTTCAGCCAGGTGACCGTACTGACCTGTGCCTCTAGGCCCTCTATTCAACATCCTGGTGCCCGAAGAGCCCACCCCTGCCCTCCCCGCACCCCAAGCCTGAGTGGGAACTCGGATGCAGGCGGCTGTGGTTTTGAAGCCAGATGCACACAGGCACCCTCGGATGACACTGGGTGACTTTGTGAGTGCGTCTCCCCAGCTCCGGTTCACCCCGTTCCTCTGCGGCCCCAGGTCCCAGACCTACGGCACCAGCGAGATCAACCTGCAGCTGAGTCGAGAAGATGGCCAGACCATCGAGTGGATCTTCATTGACCCCGAGGCCTTCACAGGTGACCCCCTCCCTGGCCCGGGTCCCTGCTAGGTGTGGCCACAGGGACAAGGTCAGACCAAGGCCATGTCCCTCCTATAACTCGAGGTGAAAGTGACAGCAAACCACACTGTATGTTCTTGTGATGATCCAAAGAATAATTTTCTGTGATAATTGCTCAAGCTTTTAACTCGGACTCAGCAGCCAACCTTGCACCCCGCCTGTCTCCCTCGGTGGTGCCCGTCTCCCCTGGCACCTGCTGCCTGGAGGCCGGGTCCCTGGGGCTTCGGGTCTGCCCAGCCCACACCCCCTGCCCTCTGCAGAGAACGGAGAGTGGGCCATCCGGCACCGGCCAGCCAAGATGCTGCTGGACACAGAGGCAGCGGGCCGCCAGAAGGTGGTGTTCTACCTGCTCATCCAGCGCAAGCCCCTCTTCTATGTCATCAACATCATCGCCCCCTGTGTGCTGATCTCCTCTGTCGCCATCCTCATCTACTTCCTCCCTGCCAAAGGTACCCAGAACCATGTCCCTGTCCAGCCTCGCAGGGGATGCTGGGAAGTCAGGGCAGGCCTTGCTGGGGGCACAAGAGCACTGTGACCAGGACTGGGGCAGTGGGCCCCTTGCTGGGGGAAGGGCCTCCTTTTGGGGAGGGCTGGGGGGAGAGACCTGTTCTGAGGGCCTGTTGGTCATGAGCAGCAGGTGGCCAGAAGTGCACCGTGGCCATCAATGTGCTCCTGGCCCAGACCGTGTTCCTCTTCCTTGTGGCCAAGAAGGTGCCCGAGACGTCCCAGGCGGTACCGCTCATCAGCAAGTAAGGCTAGGCCTCCAGTGGGGACCCAAGGTGGGTGGCATCTGGGTGCGAGCGGGTACCTGAGGCCACCTAGCCCTGTCCACCCCCGCCACAGGTACCTGACCTTTCTCATGGTGGTGACCGTCCTCATTGTTGTGAATGCTGTGGTTGTGCTCAACGTGTCCCTGAGGTCGCCACATACACACTCCATGGCGCGAGGGGTCCGTGAGGCAAGGCCCCCCTCATGCGTTCCTGCATGCCTCCCTCTGTGCCCGGCCTTGCTGTGTCCTCCCCGTGCACTGGGGAGCAAACTCATCCCAGGTGCCTTCGGGCATGTGCTAGCATGGGTGAGTGCTGTTGGTGTTCACAACGTGCTGAGGAGACTGCACATATCAACTTATTCAATCTTCATGAAAGCCCTGCTAAGTGGGTATTAGAATCACCTCCATCTAACAGATGAGGAAACTGAGGCCCAGAGCAGTTAAGTAGTTCACCCAAGGTCATGCAGAGCCCTCTGTCACCTGTAGACCACTTGCAGCAGGCAGCAGGAGCCCTTGTTACTAATGCAGATTCCCTGGTCCACCCAGCATCCGAGGTCAGGAGTGTGAGGCAGGAAGCTGTTTTGTCGCCCGGGCCCTGGTGATTCTGATGTGTGCAAAAGTGCGAGGTCCCAAGCTCTGTGTCCAGGACAGAATGGCCAAGCTGCACAGAGCCACGTGCTCTTCATGTGCTGCTGCCAAGCCCAGCAACATGGACCCCTCGTGCCACCCACAGCTTCTGCTCCAGAGCTCAGCTTGGCAGTCTGAGCTTGGCGCCCAGAGCAGGATGCTTGCTCCCTCCACAGGTGTTCCTACGGCTCCTGCCCCAGCTGCTGCGGATGCACGTCCGCTCGCTGACTCCAGTGGCTGTGCAGGACACCCGGCGCCGGCTCCAGAATGGCTCCCCTTCAGGGTGGCCCATGACAAGTGGCGAGGAGGTGGCCCTGTGCCTGCCCCGCAGTGAACTTCTCTTCCGGCAGCGGCAGCGCAATGGGCTAGTGAGGGCAGTGCTGGAGAAACTGGGTAAGGCCTGGGGGTGCTACTGGCGACACTCCTGCGCAGCATTCAGATAGAAAGCAAGTGTCCAAGTTGGGGAGAGGGGCTGGGGGGAATCTAAGGAGAGGCCACTTTCTCTGCCTGTTTCTCCTCCATTTTACTCCCAAACCTTATCCTCTGTCCCCCTCAGAGAAAGGCCCAGAGATTGGGCAGAGCCAGGAGTTCAGTGGCAGCCTGAAGCAGGCTGCCCCAGCCATCCAGGCCTGTGTGGATGCCTGCAACCTCATTGCCCGGGCCCGGCTCCAGCAGAGTCACTTTGACAGTGTAAGTAGATCCGAGTGGGGTGGCGTGAGAACTGGGAGTGAGATGAGGGCAGGGTGAGTGTAGTGTCCCAGACAGAGCATTGGATGGAAAAGGCAGAGCCGGGTACAAGGAGGAGGGACCTGGATGGAGGCAAGAAGGGTCCAAAGATATGGAAGACGTAGGCCCAAGGATGGAAGAGGGAGGCAAGGCAGGGGTTGGTGCTGCCTCTGGTTATCCCCCTCCCATCCATCCCAACCTCCAGGGGAACGAGGAGTGGTTCCTGGTGGGCCGTGTGCTGGACCGCGTCTGCTTCCTGGCCATGCTCTCGCTCTTCATCTGTGGCACTACCGGCATCTTCCTCATGGCCCACTACAACCGGGTGCCTGCCCTGCCATTCCCAGGAGATCCCCGCCCCTACCTACCCTCCCCAGATTGACCCAACCAGTTCCTGCTGGGCACAGGGCAGTCTCACCTGTGGGTCACGCTCTCTTGCCAGCCGTGTTCTTCCGCCTCTGAGGTCCTGAGCATGCTCTTTGGGAAGTGTCCTTCAGGGCTGTGTGAGCCCCAAGAAAAGCTGGAGAAATAAAGAGACAGTTGCAGTCCTGGATTGATTGCGGATGGGCTGTGGTCAAGGTGCACGATTGGAGCTGCCATTCACATAGCATTGGCTGACTCATCCTAGCACCGGCCCCTCCTCCATGGAGTGTACTCCCATCATTTCAGGAAAGCGTTATGGACTCCCATCATCTTGAAGCCCTAAGGTCTCTGTTTTGCACCATGCTCCTGGCTGGGCAAGGGCCTCTCCCTCCAGGCCTGGGACCAACTTCCCTTTTATGAGTCCTCCCTGAAGGAGGCAGCGAAGAGAGGTATGAAGAGCTCTCTAATGGGGATGGTACTCCACGCCAGCTGGCAGGCCCCTCTTCTGCCTTCCAGGTGTTGCACGCACCCCATACTCACTGGCAGTGACATCTTTCCATTTGTGTGCTCTTCTTGCCATTGATCACAAAAGATTTCTTAAGTTTTATCATCTTTTTCATTGTTAAGGTTCCTTACAGCACCACAGACAGGCCAGGGTCACTTTTCCCCCATGTTTCATATGGGCAAATTAGGGCCCAGAGTACAGGCACTCTCTAAGAACACTGGTGGCTCCACAAGATTTGGAGTCTGGAATTCCTGACTCTCACCCAATGTCAGACACTTTTTTTTTTTTTTTTGAGATGGGTCTTGCTACGTAGTTCAGGCTGGCCTTTAACTCATTATGTAGTTTGGGTTGGCCTCTCAGAGTGTTCCTCCTGCCTCAGCCTCCTGAGTGCTAGGATCTCAGTCATGCGACATCACACCCAGCTAGACACTTAACAAAGATCCCATGGGCTAAAAAATGGGCCTTTCCTCTTTTCTGGAAAGCCAGGGTGTCTGCTCTGGTCCCAAAGGATGGTTAAAACCAAGAGGGGTAGACAGGAAGGCCTGGCAGAACCAAAGAGCACGGGCCTTTGCCTTCCCGAGGAGACCTTAATTGGCTTTGCTTGGCCCTACCCAGGAAACACAGTCATCAGCTGAGCAGCTCCCTGCTCTGACTATGGCGGGGGGCAGAGTTCTGTAGGCTACCAGGGCGCCAGTCACTTACGCTTTTTGAGCCCGTGTCACGAACACAACACTCGTTTCCAGCCATTCTCAAGCGGGGCCAAAAGTGGGGGTAAATGCGATTCAAAACTGCGGAAGTACCACACAGAGTGCTGAAAACAGAACATGCTGGGGAGAGGGGAAAATGGGTCTCTCCTCCAGGCATAGGGTCGCTGGCTTTGGGGCTCAATCGCCAGCAGATTTGTTGCATTTTCTCCTGCTTGTGTCTGGAGCAGTCGAGGCCATGGGGCCCTGGGGGCGGGGCGCGCTTCCATCCAGCGCACTGTGGTGGCAGTGGGACCATCTCCGGTTCCTGCTGAGCCCTTTGGTGTTTTTTGTCACCTTGGCGCAACTTCCTCAACCTCTCGGAAAACCTCAGAGAGCAGAGGATCAGCGCTGTAGCTCCTGGCACACGGTAAGCACTCGAAGATGAGCACTAGCTACTATTTGCTGAGGGTTACCGTTTTTCGTACGCGACAGTAGCCCCGAGATCCGCCCGCAACCTGAGAGGGGAGGACTGTAGTAGAGCAGCGCCAGCGCGGGCCCCGCTTCCCAGGTTCCGAGCTAGGCGGGACGCGCGCGCGCCCTGGAAGTGGAGGCGGGGTTTGAGCCCAGCAGAGCGCAGGGCCCGCGCCGTCGCCCATTCCGCGTCTCTGCGCAGGCGCTGCGGTCCGTCGTCCCTGGAAAACCGCCCCGCACCCGGCCCGAGCGTGGACGTTCCGCTGCGTCCGGCGCAAACGGAAGTGTCCGGACCCTTGACGACGGACCCGGCAGAGCGGAAGTCACTCTGTGAGGCCCTGGCGACCGTGGCGGCGAGAGGATGAATAACAAGTTCGACGCGTGAGTGGCGTCTGACCGCCGGCCCACGGGGACCCTTCCCCAAACGTTTTCCCGCCCCGGCCCCCGCGGATGCTTGGCCGCGCAATTCCGCGGCACCGGCCTCCCTCTGCTGCCCGCGAGGCCGGACCTGGCGTGGGCCGGAGGGAAGGAGGGGGCTGGGGAGCGCGGGTTGCAGGGTCCCGGGGGCGGCCGGACGAGGGCGAAGCGGGGCCCTGGGGCGGAGTGGTCGTGCCCGGAAGGAGGAGATTTCGGACGCCCCGCCCCGGAGGGTGCGGGTGCGTGGCGTGGAGGGCGGGGACCTCGCGGCGTGGTGTTTCCGCAGCCTTGCTCGGGCTGGTTTGGGCAAGTCACGTCTTCCCTCTGGGCCTCGGCCTTCTCCTGTGCCGAGTTGGGACGGTAACGGCCTGTGTCGTGGAGTTGTGCAGCTGCGATGAGGTAATACGGCCCCCGCGCTAGGCTCCGTGGCTGCTCCGTTACGGAATTCGCGTCTTCTTCCTGCTTCCTTCCCCTCCTCGCCGGTTCCTGTCTCCCAACATTGCGCGGTTGCCAGGTCCCCCCAGTTCCAGCATCGGACAGTTTGGAAGTGGAGAGAGCAAGTGTGCGAGTGTTTTTGCATGTTAACTTCTAGTGGTTGTATTTTTTTAAATTCTTGGTGGAATTATTTATTTATTTGTTTATTTGGTGGTATTGGGGATAGAACCCAAGGCCTTCGCCCTAAGCTACATCCCAGTCCTTTTTTATTTTTTTGTTTTGATTCTAGGTCTTGCTGAGTCATTAAATTGCCCAGGCTGGGCTCAAACTCTCCTGCCTCAGCCTCTGAGAGTACTGGAATTACAGATTGCCACCACATCCAGCTTCATTTCTTTTAAGAATATCTGTATTAGTATTTCACAAAAATTGTGTTTTGAGATAGATTATATTCTTACTTCTTCTCTAGTCTAGTCCGTCTCATCTGAAGACCTAGATTTCTAGTCCCACACCCACCAGTTGTTTTGACGTCAGAAAATTTCCCATCTCCAAGCCATAGTTGCCCTATTCTGCTAGAGGGACCAAATCACACTCATCTATGTTTAAAGGTGTTTGTGTAAATTGCTCTGTGATGAGGTATAGATGTAAAGTGGAATTTCTGTTTGTACATTGTGAACTGATGCTGATGGGAAGTTGGGGTTTTTCTAAAACAATGAGTGCTGGTGTGCAAATTAAGGGGGTCCTGAGTTTCCAGCACTCCAGGCTTCTCCTCAGACACATTTTCTGATTCCTGAGAGGTCTCTGCATCTTGAAAAAGCAAATGTCTTCTCTGTCCTGCTGCTTAGCTGAGCCCAGCCCTATCCAGACCCCTCATCCAGCCTCACCCCCACGGAAGCCATAGTACTAAACTTTGGATCCAAGTCTTGCCTATATGGAACTTTATGCACCCCTTGCACCCCTTCTTCATCGATACAAACAAATCAGATTGCATCCTACACAAATTGTGTAGGGGTCTGCAGTAACAATGATAACAATGGGCTTCCAACAGGCATCTTCCTGGTATTTCTGTTCTTTCTAATAACTCTGCAAAGGGAGTCTTGTTCTTACAGTCAAGCAGGTGAGGCTCTCTGAAGTTGCATAACTTGCATAAGAGAATGGAAGGGTCAGCCTAAATTTGGGTCAAGTGTTTCTTTACATTGGCCTGAGTCATGTTAATTACTTTTAATTAACTGTTGTACTGAATCAGGATCTTTTCACATCTCTTCTCTAGCTTGGCAGAAAGAAATTTTTTTTTCTTTCACCTGAAATTAGCAACTGAAGACAGCACTTTTATTTATTTTATTTATTTTTTAATTTTGTCTTAATGGTACATTTTAGATGTACATAGTGATAACATTCATCATAGGGGATTTGTAGAACTTTTGCCTGTAGTTTTGTTTCTGTTGTTTTGGTTTTTTTCGTGCACACATTTTGCAGGGTTGAGACCATTGTCACATACTTGGAGACATGTATGTCATCCTTAAGGACATACATGTGACCACGTCACCCTTAAGGATGTGTTCCCATTTGTTAGACTCCTTTCAGTGCAGTGCCTGGAGCTGAGGACAGTAGTGTAATCTGATGGGCTCAGGTTAAAGTATGCTAACCTCCTTTAGAAAGTTTTGGATTCTGCTTCTGCATGTAACTGAAGATTGTGATTCCTCTGGGGAGAGGTGCAGGGAGTATAGACCTGTCAAGTTTATGAGACCCTGCTGACATTGATCCTGTTGATGTGTGAAACCAAGAACTGGAGTCCTGACTGTGATAAACTTGTTTTTCAGAGCTAGACTCGATGCTTGATTTTGTCACTGTTTCCTCTATATCATGGGCTTTTGACACATTCTTTAAACTATTGTCTGACTCACTCACTTGGCACTCATTACCTTGACTTTATTTTTTTTTTAATTTTTTTTTAATTATTTTTACCAAGAACACGTATTGGTACATTGTATACATAATGATCATAATCAACATGGTTATTTTGTACCTGTACATGATACATCTTGGTTACCTTGACTTTAGAAATCTATTAATTGAACAGATACTCATTTTATACCACTGTCTGATGCTGGAGATTCAAAGGCGAATCGAATCTACTTCCTACCCATATAGATTTGGTCTAGCTTGGAGAGTGAGGAAGTGCCTGGGAGAAGCTTAGTGAGCCAGCCAAGTGCCCTGTAGTTTGGACAGCCTCCAGCGTGAATTGCCTGCCTGAGTGTGTGGAGCGCCGAGTGTGTAGTCTGGGCACAAATCCAGCTTTAAGTTGGGAAGAGCAACCTCTGGGAAACAGGTTGTGAAAGATTTGCCTAAGTGTAGACTCAAAGGGCAGGGTGGTAGTTAACTCCACCCTTGAGAAATAAAAGCACTAGATGAATTTTCATTAGGTTTCTGTTGACTGACTTAGAAGGGAGTGAGCAGGTAGTCTGGGAATCACAGTGGTATTTTTCTTCTGTGGCATTATTTTTTTATTAGTCTGTTTCCTACTAGTGATCAGCAGCGAAACTGCTAAAAGGAAAAACATACATTGTTTTCTTGAGGTTGGCAGAATGAGAGATGGTGGGTGACTGCCTTTCTTCAACTGGGATCTAATGGGGGCCAGAGTCTTTGGTGTAGGTCGGAAGGCAAGAAGAGATCCAGTGGTTTGTGTCCCTGGGGTGAGCCCTGTAGAAGGAAGGGGGTTGAGAAGCAGTCTGGGCCTAAGCAGGAGGAAACTAGGAGCCATTCTGGATTCAGGACAGAATACTGGCTGAGACAGTGTAGTCAGGCCAGTATAAACACTGGTATGGGGGAGTTCAGAAGAGGGGAGCCTGACACAGCCTGTACTGGGCAAGATCGAGATTCCATGAGAAAGTGAGGCCCGCAGGACAGTTAACCAGGGGAGGAGGCAGACCATACACTGAGCATAACCTGTAACTGAAGGCTGGGATTGGGTAACTGCACTTAGATTGATACAACTGGAGTGAAAGGACTTTGTGGGGACATGTGGGTGCCATGGAGAGGCATGTGTGTCTGTGTCCCCATCTCATCGTTAGGACCTTGGGGGCAGACACTCTAGTAGCTAATACACAGTAAATGTTGGGTAAATGATGGTAATTTCTAACCCTCAGGACTTGTGTACTAGGCAGGCTCCTTTGGAAGAGGAAAAGGAAAACAGCACAAGTTTAACTGGGATGAGGGTGTACAGGTAATGGTCTCCTAGAAGTCCAGGGAGGCTGAACAAAGCCAGAGGATTACCAACAACCAGGTCCTCTTCCCCATTCTTTCTCCTCACCCACTTCAGCCTCTTTCCCTCCGCCGGCTTTCTCTGCTTTTGTTCCTGGATTCCCTCATAGCTTTTCTTTCATGGGTCCCATATAGCTGCCCTAGCTCCTGAGTCTCTGGTCTTTTCCTCACTTCAGTGAAATGCTGAGGGAGGAATCTGCTCATATTTTTGAGCAAGGCCCTGAGGTACAGATTACTGACCTAGCTGGACTGCTGCCCCTTTTTTTTTCACTCTGAGCCACATCCCCAGCCCTTTCTTTAATTTTTTATTGTGAGACAGAGGCTCAGTAAGTTGTCCGGGCTGGACTCAAACTTGCGATCCTTCTGCTCAGCCCCACAGAGTGCTAGGATCACAGGTGTGTGCCGCTAGGCCCAGGCAAAGTTGCAGTGCCCTCTGGTCGTGTCTTAGCCAGGGCGAGTGTGGGGCGGGTCCTGGCGCAGGGCACTAGCAGCTCAGTGTCTCCCACAGCTCAGGTGGAGATGTTAGCAGAGCAAGCACCCCCGCACCTGGCTGGCTCATCCAATGTGGTGCTCACTGCATGCTATGTGTGTTAGGCACTGGGGACTCATGAGAAGAAGGAAAACAGCCTCTGACGTGTTTCTCTATCTGCATAGGATAATATTTGAGTTGTAATTGGAACATTTCTGGTACCTTTCTTGGGAATTGCCGTACAGAAAGTCATGGAGCCAGAAAGATTATTCTGGAGAAAATCCATGATAAGTGAATGGTCCCCTTCAGTCTTTCATTTTTCCTTTTCATGTCATATTTATTCAGCATCTTTTTGTCCTGAGTAGCAGGGATGCTGAGATGATATAAGATGCTGCTCTGAGGGAACCCACCGCCCAGTAGAAAAACACAGGGAGGAGTGGCGCCTCAGGCTGGAGGGTGGTATTTTCAGGTGGCCCTGCCGTGGGAATACAGGTTGCTGGGGGTGTCAGATTCCAGGGGAACTTGTCATTGTACTTTATTCTGGAAGGTAAGCATCAAAGGGCCAGGGACAGCTGAGGGTCTTAAGGATGAAATGAAATAATCAGATTTTCAGACTTGTATTTAGAAAGATTATGCTGGTTACACATGGAGGATGTACAGAGTAGGGACTTGTGTCATGGAATCTATTCTGGGATTTATCATAATTAAAGTAACAGAAGAGGGCCAGGACATAACAGTGAGGATAGCTAAAGGAGGTGGTAAGAATTTGGCAGTATAGGGCTGGGGATTTAGCTCAGAGGTTAGAGTGCTTGCCTTGAAGCACAAGGCCCTAAGTTCAATCCCCAGCACCAAAAAAAGGAGAAAATTTGGCAGTATAGATAGGTATGTTTTTAACCTTCATTCGAAATGTCACAGAGGTTTTTTAGTCCACAAACTTCTCATTATTGACTGTATTTTTGACAAAGAAAATGATGCCCTATACTGTTTTGTTGTAAAAGACAGTGCTTTCTGGAGTTCACAAGTTAGCTGACAGGCATTTCATTTTATTTAACTCTTCTAGTTCTTCTCTATGTTCTTTTGTGCTCTTATCTCAGATGCATCTCATGGGCCTGTGTTTTGAGTGACCTCAGGGTTGTTGCATGTGATAGCTCCTACGACCTGGTGGCTTTGTTAGCTACCAGGAATTAACTTGGTCATGGAATAACACTGTTTTGCAACCCCATTCAGCTTGAAAGATGATGACAGTGGAGACCACGATCAGAATGAAGAGAACAGCACACAGAAAGATGGTGAGAAGGAAAAAACAGAACGAGACAAGAGTCAGAGCAGCAGCAAGAGGAAGGTATGTTTTGTGCTTAAGACTTGGTTATCTTGTGGAATCTGTTTATCTGGAAGATACCAGCCTAATTTGATGTGTCCTCTTGTGTGGGAAGAGATTAATTCTGGCACTCAGTTAGGCTAGTAGCTGCTTCAGAAGCTGCTTCTGAGTGTTTCAAATCCTACACATCCCTTGAACTTTAAAGCTCTCAAATCAGTTTTAAGCTCAAAAGGACTTAGAAAAGAGAAAATTTAGGGAATGAGAGATAGGTGAATCTGTTTTTCTCTTGAAACTCCAAGGAAGTCATTATTTATTCCAAAATATTGAGTACCTTCCAGGTGGAAGTGTTTTTCTGCTAGGTGCTAAGAAGGCACACAACCAAATGTGTCTGTGGGTCAAGGACCTTACATTTAATAATAACAGTAATAACAGTCACTGACATGTATTTGGAACTTACTCTGCCAGACACTGGGCACTGTACATCTACACATTTGTTTGATGCTCTCAGCATCCTTTTGGGCTGGTTATTATTTTCCCTTTTTTTATAGGTAAAAAGCCGAGCCATAATCAGAGTAAGCAGCCTGGCTGCTCTCAAGTGACAAGACTGTCATGAAGGAGGCATGCTTGAGCTGGGAGGGCGTGTGTTGGGATAAGATGCAAACATGAATGCCTGTGACATGCTGGGAGCAATGGTGTACTCTGGGAACCTGAGGGAAGAGAATTGCAAGTCGGGCCTCACCTGAGTAACTTGGCAGCTATCTCAAAATTTTAAAATGGACTGAGAATGTAGCTCGGTGTGAAGGCTCTGGATTAAATCCCCAGTGACATACACATATGCAAAGAGAAAAATATTAAAACAATGTCTGTGGTATGAGGCAGAAAACTTAGAAGTCATAAGAACACAGATAAAGTGTTCCAGGAGTAAAGAATCATTTAACCACTAAGGAAACTTGACTGCGCGAACAGACTCTTGGGCAGAATGCAAGTCATGGAGGTTGTATTCTAATTGTAGGAGTGATAAGAGGTGACACAGTAAAAGCTCAGTCTCAGAGCTTTTGACAAATGCCCAGGGCTTCACCTTCCTTGTTTACTTCCCAGGCTGTTGTCCCTGGACCAGCAGAGCATCCCTTGCAGTACAACTATACTTTCTGGTACTCCAGGAGGACCCCAGGCCGTCCTACCAGCTCACAGAGCTATGAGCAGAATATCAAGCAGATCGGCACCTTTGCCTCTGTGAGTACTCGGTGGCTTATGGAGTGTGCCTTGGTAGGATGCTTTTGGTAACCTGCTTAACATTCTGGTTTTCTTCCTTGAGTAACTTGAGTCCTATGGTCAGATTTGTTCATTCCCAGGTTTCTCATCAGCTGTCCATAGTTAACAAGTAAGTATCCACAAGTAGGAGAATGGTGGGTTTGAACAGAAGGACATACACAAAAATGATGTGTATCTGTGCTTTTAAAAGTAGATACTGAGTCTTAATTTGCAGAGTCACATGGGGAATTCAGAATTTTGTAGTACGTGGTGTCTGTCCTTACGAAGTTGGAGAGTAAAGTTAAAACTGAAGTTTGAAATTCTCTTTTGTGTTTAAGAGCCTCCTGTTAAGATTTTGGCTAAGATACTGATTATGCGTAAGGTAGCATCATTTTTCTGTGTTCGGGCAGAAAATGAAATCTCTATTAGTTGTTTTTGTGGGTCCTGTCTACAGTGTTCAGGCTTTAGCTCCTCTCCTCCCTAAGTGACTAGTTTGTGAACCTGGACACTTTGACTGTAGTTAACAGCAGTCTTATTGGATAAAGATTATTACGTCTGTGTGCTGTACATTTTGCTCTCTGGACAGAATCAAATACAGATTTGTCAGTTTCTTGAACTTATTAAGATACTTGTATTCTAGATTTTTTTTGCAATGCAAAACCTAGAAAAGAATACAGTAATTGTAAACCTTACAGTAAGCTAGTAAAGAGGAAAGACACAGTAAGTAATGGATTTGTTTAGTTTTCTTCAGTTGTTGTAATAGCCCTATGAGATCATATTTCACAAAGGGAGGATATAAGGTCCTAAGTCAGTCATAACTGACTTAGGCTGGGGGGCGCCATCCTTGAAATTCAGGTTAGATAGGATGTGAAGGTCGATTCCAAAGCCCAACATTATGCCAAAATGCATGGCATGAGGTTTCAATATTTATTTTCCATTTCTTATTAATCAGATACACATATTTCACTGGTCATAAGATTGTCTGCTCAATGTGAGATCAACACATTGCTTTGTGGCATTGATACAGTTTCAGCCCAGTGCAAAGGCCTTGTTTGGTTGCTCTCTGCTGCCTTACCGCTGGTGACTTTAGGCTTGTTTGAAATATTCCAAATGCTTGTGCCTTGGTGCAAATTTGATTCAAGCAATGTGAAATGAATTGAAGGCTATAAAAGGTTCTAAAAGGAGTTAAGACACAGAGTCCGTTTTGGGGAACAGGGCAAGCCCAGGGATTTCTGATCAGGGTAGACAGTGAGTGGAGCTGCAGGAAGCACACATGTCTTAGTTATTTATGGCTGGGACAAAATACCCAATACCCACAACTTAAAGGAGGAGAGGTTTATTTTGGCTCACATTTTCAGTTCATGGCTGGCTGGCTCCAAGGTGGAAATAGTATGGTAAAGAGCCCGAGCGAGGGGAGCTGTTCATCCTATGACAGCCAGGAAGCAGAGAGTGAAGGGAGGAGCTGGGGAGGGAGCTGCCTGTTTCCAGGTCATGCTCCCAATGATCTGCCTCCATCCAGCCACCCCCACCTCCTAATGGCAAGTCAGCTGTGGTACACCATGATCCAGTCACCTTCTAACACCCCACATCTGCACACATGAGGCTTTTAGGGGACAGTCTAGATCTAAGTCGTAATGGTATGGCTGGAACACCCTTAGCATTCTGAGGAGAAAAGGGTTGTTTCCACCTTGGGGAAAGGTGCCTTGGAGCAGATGGCTTTAAGATTGAATTTAAAAGATTTGAACAGATGATGGGAAAGGAATTCTTGGCAGAGAAACAGTAGAATTAAACTTCTAAAAATGTCCATGCCTTTCTAATATTCCTGAATCCATCACAAAAGTTGTGAGTACCTGATGTTTGAAATGCTAGACAGCACAGGTCCAGTGCCAGAGTGCCAGTCATCGTGTTAGAACAACTGGTTAGACACTTGGAAGGTCAAAGAAGAAATTGGGGGGCTGGGGATTTAGCTTAAGTGGTAGAGTGCTGGCCTAGCAAGCGCAAAGCCCTGAGTTCGATCCCAAGCACCCAAATAAAAAAGAAGAAATTGGACTGGGGAGTATGTTTTCATAAAGGATTCTATTAAATTACTTTGGCCTAACTAGGAGTAAAGTATTTCTACCATTTTTCTTTCCCTCTCATACAAAAATGTATGGATTTACTCAGCTTGTACAAGGAGGGTTTGTGTTTTATCTTTCTCTCCATGTGCACGTATGTTGAGTGGTTTGTCATTAGCACACTCATGGCTTGATGCTGTTCAGTACTCACTGGATGCATGACGGTGTTTTAAGTCTGATCATGGAATTCAGGACATCAGGAAATGGCTCTCAGTATTGAATTCCTCAGAGAGAAGTAATTCCATTGTGAAACCTTTATCAAATCCAAAGTAGCCTTTCCTGGTGGTTCTTAACCCTCAGATTGAATGGCATTTAAAGATTCTTGAAAGGGCCTGAGTTCGATCCCCGGCACCACAAAAAAAAACAAAATAAAATAAAGGTTCTTGAAATCAGTGTCCCTAAGAAGCCAGCGTCTTGAAATGGGAAGACCACTGGTCTGGGGACCCCTGGGCTGGTCTCTTCTGGTGCTTGACTGTGTGCTGGAACAAATCCTGAAATGCTTTTCTCAACTACAAAATGGTCCAGGTGGCTTCTGAGGGCCTTTCTGCACCTCATGTTCTGTGTCTGTGAACTTTTGTTTTTCAGTATCAGTTCAAAAGAAACCATTCAGAGTTTTACGATATTTCTCAAGTTTTTTGTTTCATTCTCCTTGTGGTTTGAGTACAAGATTGTACAGTTTGGCTGTAAGATTAGGGGAGATGCAAGCAGTTCTTTCCTGGGGAATTTGGGGGACTTCTCCTCCCCTCCCTGCCCAGTTCCTGGTTCACGGCGAGTGCTGGCTCTGGTGGATGTTCTCCAACTGTGTCAGGTGGACGTTGGATTCACGTGGCTGCTTAATATTACACATTGCTGTGTGCAGTTAAACCAAGCAGTTGCTAGTGTGAGGCACTACATTTGAAACTCTACAGGTGACTTTAGTTCTTGATTTCTTTTCCCATGTCCCTCTCCCAGAGTGGATCTGAAGGGGCCAGCCGTTTCATACAGTGCAAGATCAGGGTCTCCTGCTTTGCTGCCCAGATCTAGAAGAATGACCAGAATCTGCCTGTACTTAGTGTCCACCACACGACTGTGGTATCTTGGTCTGTGTTGATTTAGTCTCCTCAGTACCGTGTTGGTGAATACAGCAAGCAGTTTGTCCTCAGACTGTCCACACATTTCTCTCCCCTCCTGAGATGTGCATCTCTCTTGGCCAGTCCGTAGTCGGCATCCTCTGCAAATTCTGAGGGGTGCTGTCTCTAACCAAGGCACCAATGAGAGAAATGAGGCCAGCATGATGACTATAAGTGAACATACATTTGATAGAAAAATAGAAGTGTAGTTTTCTAACAGAATTTGAAGAAGGGGCAAGAAGAAAAATAATTTTTCTAACTAAGGAGAAAGATTTAAACTGGGCGTGGTAGCACACACCTGTAATCCCAGCACTCGGGAGGCTGAGGCAGGAGGATCACTGAGAGTTTGAGGCCATCCTTTATTACAAAGCAAGACCCTGTCTCAAAAACAAACAAACAAAATAGGTTTAAACTGTAGCCTTGAGAAGCTAAATCCTGTTGATTTTGGACTGTCCTGGCCTTAGCAATAGTGCCCGGGTATCAAGTAGTACATGTGGTTGATTCTGTCACTTATGCTCAGTGGTTGACAGAACTAAAATGTATTTCATTCCAGCTAACACTGTATTTGCCAGTTAAGCAATCTTTGGTCAAGAATCAATTTGGTTCTGAAAGCTGCATTCAGGCTGAGGCTGTGTGGCAAACAGGTCACTATTATGCGAGGTGCCGGTCCCACTGCATGTGCCAAGCATCCTGCACCTCTGGGGAAGGTGGGTGCCCACATGGCCGAGGCCGGCATTTCTTGCCCGGAGAGTTTATTCTTGTGTTGCCAGTAATGGATTCTTCTTCAGTCTAACTACATAATACTGGTTTCCTCTAACATGCTTTCCTTCTCCCCAAAGAGGACAGTGGTAACAGTGCCTTCTGTGCTTATGTTCTTAAGTAAACCTCAGACCTGCAGGTGCAGTCACAGAAGAGGAAAGCTGTATCCTCTGTATCTGGGGTCTTCTCTCTGCAGGTGGAGCAGTTCTGGAGGTTTTACAGCCACATGGTGCGTCCGGGGGACCTGACAGGACACAGTGACTTCCATCTGTTTAAGGAAGGAATTAAGCCTATGTGGGAGGTGAGGACCGGGGGCCTCTGCCTCTTTCTTTTCTTTCTCATTTTTCTTTTCCTTTTCCTTTCCCCTTTCCCCTTTTCTTTCTTTAATTCCCTGTCAAGGTTAAAACTATTTTACAGTCTTCTTCAAAACTGCAGCACTAGTTGGGTGTGGTGGCACATGCCTGTGCCCCAGCTCTTGGGAGGCTGAGCTGGAAGGGCTGCTGTGAGTTCAAGGCCAGTTGAACTACATAGTGAGACCCTGTCTGAAAAAAAACTGCAGCTCTGTTGGACGTATCCTGGGAACCCAGATTTCTTTAGGGCAGGCACTAGTGCTGTGTGTCTGCACAGGTTGGTGCTGTGTGGTTTTGATGATGGTTTCACCATTCAGGTGGTGGTATTACAGCATTACAGGG
Organism: Hystrix cristata; assembly: GCA_004026905.1. Lineage (NCBI taxonomy): Eukaryota > Metazoa > Chordata > Mammalia > Rodentia > Hystricidae > Hystrix > Hystrix cristata. Next base: position 9,277 of record PVJO010007162.1, on the reverse strand, counting down.
TTTTTTTAAATTGATCTTTTTCCCATAAAACTCATTTGTGTGCATATAATATTTTTACATAATGTGCATGTGATTAAAGCGATTAGAAAATGGAGGCAGTAGCTGAGATCCGAGCCTGAGCTCTGAGCTCTTTGCAGAGCCATTGCTGTGCTCTGGGCTAGAATATCTTCCCTTCTGAAGCCGGAGCGTTCTGCAGACAAATGTGGTCACATCCACCTCTGTCTTACACAGCTGTCATTGCTTCTGGGGTCTTGCACGAAATTTACCTTCAAGCCTCATTTCCCGTCATCTCTAAATCCTCCCCTCTTTGCAGTTAGAGCCCCCGTTTGCGTCCCTGACCCACAGTTTGTGCACAAACGTGTTCTTCCCAGTGCTGGGAGCACACTTCACATGTTTTGCCTGCTCACCCGTTTCCCTGAAGACCAGCTTGAGTGTGTCCAGCTGGCATGTTGTGTCTCAGCCCGCATGTACCTTTCATGGCGGCCCTTGTCAGTCTGCGTGGCTGTCACCACTTTTCTTGTCTGTCTCTGCCACCCTGGATCTGAGTAGCGATTGGAGCTTCTTGACTGTACTTGGTACATGCTGACACTCAGCTTTTGACAAATGATGTGATAGTCTCTGAAATCTGACATTTTAGTTTCTTCTGCGGGGGGCAGAGCTGAGGAATCAAACTCAGGGCCTTGCACTTGCTGTGCAAGTGCTCTACCCACTTGAGCTAAATCCATAACCCCTTAATTTCTAAAGTAGTTCTGAGAAAGAAGTATTCTTTTCAAAAAAATCTATTTCGCCACCTTTTTAAATGGTATTTGCTAAAGATACCTCCTTTGTTTTTGTTTTTGTTCCCAGTTTCTCCTATCTAGTCCTACGACCTTTTTTTTTTTTTTTTTTTTTTTTTTGGTGCTGAGGATCGAACTCAGGACCTTGTGCTTGCAAGGCAAGCACTGTAACCACTGAGCTAAATCCCCAGTCCCCTACGACCATTTTTTTCTGTAAATTGCGTAATTCCAATATTCAAGGGATTCTTGGCTTTTTACTGCTTTTATGTGAAAGAAGCAGCTGTGAACCAGTATTTGAACTTGAACATTTTCTGTCTTTTTATAGGATGATGCAAATAAAAATGGTGGCAAGTGGATCATTCGGCTGCGGAAGGGCTTGGCCTCCCGGTGCTGGGAGAATCTCATCCTGGCCATGCTGGGGGAGCAGTTCATGGTTGGGGAGGAGATCTGTGGGGCTGTGGTCTCTGTCCGCTTCCAGGTAAGCACCCTGGGCCAGTCTGTGTTCTTGTGTTGCCCTTGGCTCTCCTGACTACCTCCAGTTTGCTTTGCTGATGCCTCTGCTCTCCTGTAGGAGGACATTATTTCCATATGGAATAAGACTGCCAGTGACCAAGCCACCACGGCCCGAATCCGGGACACGCTTCGGCGCGTGCTTAACCTACCTCCCAACACCATTATGGAATACAAAACTCACACCGACAGCATCAAGTACGTGTTGGGGGTGTTGGGGGGGACAGGCCCCTGAACTTAGCAGAAGTAGCTCTGTAGTCGGGCCCAGAGGTGTATGGTCATGCAGGAGATTGGCTTGTGGAGAGGAGATAGACCAGACAGGCCAGCCCCTCCATGGCTTCTTAGCCACTCACTGGAGGTGCTGTTGGCCAGGCTCCCTGCCTCTGCACTGCAGGGTGCTTTGGGACCCAGAGCCCTTCCACAGAAACCAAGTTACACTGCCTGTTCTGGCTTCATCTCTCCAGGCTGTCTTGTCTTTCCCACGCTAACCACTATCTGAAATGAAAGACAAAGCGCTTTTCTTTATCTGCCTGTTTTCTTAAAATAATTTCACTGAGCAATAAAGTCCTCTTCCCTGCCCATCCCTCACTTCCCTCTTGCATGTCTGTTTAACCTGTTAGCTTCAATCTGTTTTCTTTGTCCTGGGCAATTGACTTCTTAACAGGCCTGATGACTCCATTTCCTTGTGTGTTGAGCTGAAGTTGTAGAGAAGGCAGGGCAGCCTATGAGAGAGGAGAATCGAAGGGGGAAAGCTTTGAGATTTCCTCAGGACTCAGGCAGCAGAGCTCTCTGTCCACAGTGAGAGTCACTGGCAAGCTTGCTGCTTTAGTGATCGAGTGTCAGAAACAAGCACAGGTTATTACGAGAAGGTTGTGAGAGTAAGTGTCAGGTGGTCTCCACAGCGAGTCAGAGCCAGCCAGCTGGGAATCTGGACTCAGGTCTCATTGTCTCCTGTGGCCCCCAGTCAGTACGTGCCTTCGGCGAGTTGTGCAGCTCTGCTTCGGGTTCCCCAGCTATAAATGGGGGAACACTAGTGCTTTGCCTACTGAGATTGTGGAGAGGCTGATGTAATCTTTGTAACCGAGAGTCCTCAGGGGAAAAGCTTTTAGAGGCCAAGTATTATGTTGCTGTCATCACCATCATTAGTAATAATGTCACTATTATGTGGTTCTTACTAAAGACTATTCGTGAGCTCAGTGATTGTGTTCAGCAGGAGACCATTTGGGAATCTCTTTCCCATGCATTCCTGGATGGAGCTTGCTACCACCAGCTCAGTGCCAGCCTGACTGGGTGCCTTGCCGTGAGGGTTGGTCTGTAATCACGGCCGGCTGTGACCCTCATAGCAGCAACAGCCACTAGTCAGCCCTCGCCCTGGCTGCTGACCTCACAGCCTGTGTTAGTGTTTTCTTCTTGAGGCACATCTGTCTTACTCTCTGCTCTGGGGCAGTAGTAGTTTCTGCCCTCCTGCCAGGTTCTGTCCAGGCTGGAGAGACCTATTTCTAGGACTCTTGCTTTCAGGATTCTCAAGTTTTCCCCCACCCCACCAACCCCAAAGCCAGCTTCGCATGTGGGTAAGAAAGGGAAAGAGGTAATTCTCTTCACCTACCCCCTTTCTGCTGTTCTCCCTTCCTGATCCCTGGATCAGGTGATTCATCCTGACTGTTGTAGAAACATGCACGAGGCCTTCCAGGGTCCAGCAGAGCCTGTGGCTCTTAGTCTGATAGAAGGGCTGGCCTGCTGCACTGCCTTCCCTAGAGCAGTCCCTGGGACACCAGCCCTGCAGCCATGAGGCCAGAACCCCCTCCTCCAGACCCAGACGCCACTTTGCCTTGAGTGCCCCTCTCTTTCCTCTCCCAATGAGCCACCTTTTGCACTTCCACTTAGAATGCCAGGCAGGCTGGGCCCCCAAAGGCTCCTTTTTCAAAACCTCTGGAAGCCGCGGTTGAATGTGCCATGACCCTGTCCCTCTCTGGATGGCACCATCATTGAAGCTGGCATCATCGGAGTCCCTTGTTCTGTTGGTGTGCCACCTGGAAGACCCTTCTGTCCTGGACAAGAGGAACGGAAGAGCATGTTATGCTTTGAGAACAGGCTGACTTGCAGCAGCTACGACGACAGCTGAGATCACAAATAAATGGTGCTAAACTAGCTTGTCTCATGCTCTTGCTCTTTATGGTGCATCAAGATGTGGCCCTTGGACTGACTGTCACCATATTAAGGGATGGCGCAGACTTCTCCATGCAGGGGAATTCAGCCTCATTTCCGTGAGCCCATGGTGTAGTGTCGTGTGGTGCTTGGTTCCGGGACTGCTGAGGTCTGACGTAATGAGGTGATGTGTAGCTCTCAAAAAGACCCTGTTCCATGGTACTTGAATTTAGTTCCCATCTGGTCACGCTGATGGCCAGCCCAGAGTCGTTTCTGATTTTGAATTCTGCTTGAAAGTATAGGTTGGGAAGGAGGATCCTTGGCCTTTGCTTTGCTAACTTCCCTTTGTCTTTACTTCAGAGAAATCTCTTGCTTAGAGGTACAACCCTGCTTCTGTGTGTGTGGCTGCACACATGTAGCATCCTTGCTGTGTGCTAACAGGGTGTTCTCGCTGGTGCCAAAGCCACGCAGGCCCCAGGCTCTTTGCCAGCCTCCTTCTTTCTGCTTGGCCCACAAAGCCAGATCATCTTGCTCCATCACACTCTTGGCCCTAGCGTGCGTGTAGTCTCAGATGTGTAGCCCTCCTCCCCCAGCCCAGGTCGGGTCGGGGTGGGCCTTCGCCCCTGAGGGGTTGTAACTGTGGACGTGCCAGCCTCCTGTGGGCCTTGTGGCTTTGGCTTGTGTGCACTGCCGCTTGCCCTTCAGCGCTAGCGTAGATGGAGAGCTTCTGCAAGCTTCTATCACTGTAGGTTTTCTTAGAAGCTTCTTCCCAAACCCTGAGTGATCATTTTTGCAAATCCTGGGTGAGGCGCCCTCAGAGGATCTGTGAAGTGGCCGTGAGGTTGAGTTCTCCACAGTGGCAGCACGCCAGTGGCTGTGCTGCCCTGACTTACCCAGGCTCCTGCAGAACATGGCTGAGACTGGCACCTCGGGCTTAGCATTCTGGGAGTGTTTGTGTCATCATTTCTTTGTTTATTACGACCCCCAAATTGATTGAAATACTTATAAAATGAGAGATTTGCTGGCAAATGGAAAGACCCATTCTCTGTTTTTAGCATCTGTCAAAGAATGATCTCTGGCCCTTGCCCTGCCTTCCACTGTCCTGTTATGTGCATTGACCACAACTTACCTGTGGGGTGTCACCTTGCAGAGTAAGATCAGGGAGCCCAGGCTGAACTGAAGGCCCCTCTGCCCCTGGCCACATGTGAGCAGAAGTCGGAACTAGTTCTGCCCCAGTATGTGGCCATTCCACAGCTGTGGCCCCGTTTGAGCCCAGGGACAGCAGGTGCTGGGGCTGGAGAATCCCGAGGGAGATGAGGACAGGAAGAGCCAGCGGTGGTTCTCCCGAGGAACTCCGGAGATGAAGACTGCCGAAGGGGCTCAGGTTCTGTCCAGCACTGCTTCTCCAGCTTGTCAGTCCTTTCCGCTGTCCTTCACCTGTTCGTCTTTCCAGCCTTCCACCAGCCACTGCTGTGACCTCCTGCTGCATCCCTGGGTGAGCCAAGGGAGTCCCATGCCATGCAGAAGGGGCGACGAGCTGCTTTGCCATGGAGGGCTTCGTCCTCCTTGATTCCTGACCACCTCGGGAAATGTGGAGCTTGGGAAAATGAGGTTTTGCTCATGTCATGGCTCCTTTTAATGAACCAGTTCACACTTTTCATCGATTTGAGTCCTTACAATTGCCAAGTAACTTGCTGTATCCCCTGCTTTGGGAAGAGACATCATGAGATCCGTGATCATGGCCCACCAGGATAGAGGTGGACACGGACTGTAGGAAACAGCGCTGTTTGATGAGGAAGCTCCTCTGGAGTAGCCCATGGGTTCCTGTGTGCCTCTGTCCTGGGATGGAAGGGGCTAAGACAGGGCCAGCTTCCCATAGCAGCCACGGCGCTGGGCAAAGCTGGCTGGCTGCCTCTGCAGTGACATGAGGGTAGAGACTCCTCTGTGTTCTAGAGGAGAGACAGGTACAGTTGGGACTTTCTCACCGTGTCCACGTGTCACTGATATACAGGCAAGGACCACGCTAGTTCCAGTGGTCCTGGATCGTACCATCATGATCTCTGGCCTGCTTTCTCTTTTGAGCTGTGCCACCACGCCGATCCTCCAGCCCTTGAGGAAAGCCCAGGTTGGCGGGAGGCGCTGGGCTGGCTGAGTGCATGGCTCTGATCTTGCGGGCTTTGGGCAGGTAGGGACAGTGTAGAGCTACACAGAAATGAGATCTCTGCTCTCAGAATTTGCTTTCTGGTAAGTGAGCCGGGATGGGTGGCCTTGAAAAGGGTCTCTGTTACTCTGCCATTGGACCCTGTTCAGAATTCCCTGTAGGCTGTATTAGTCTTGGTGATTTTTTTCTGTTTTTAGAAACTCCAGTCATATGACTCTTTTTACCCTTAACTCGTTCTTTCTTACCTTAAAAAAAGAGAACTTCAGTGTTACCTGATATGCCTGGGATGCCAGGGAGAAGTGGCTAGACTGTTCACAGCTCACTGGGCTGTAGAAAGGTTATTGCCGACTCTTGCTTCCAGTGAGTCTGCAGAGGAAGCTTCTGAACGCAGACTCCTCGCACTGAGGTTTGTACAAGTGTCTCTGGAGACCCTGGGAGGGCAGCCCGGCACTGAGTGGGCCGGTGAGGGCTGCTTGGAGGGTCTTGGCTCAGTAAGCGCTCATTTTGGGCTAGTGCAGTAGGCACAGGCCTTTCTGGAACCAAAAAACAGATGAGCCGAAGCCTTAGCACAGCTGTATCATTTCCCTCTTGTTGAAACCTTGTTTCGCCTTTAAGATAGAATTTAAATACTAGAAAAAAAGATTTCCGGTGGGTCCTTGCCCAGGCCTTGGAGTGAGGAGTGAAACTGCCCTCCGGTGTCACGCACGGAGTCAGAGTGCACTTTGCCACCATCGTTCCCAGAAAGGCCACGGGATGTCCGTCTTGCTGTGGAGGTTGCATCTGGGGACTGACCAAGCCCGGCGTGCTTGTCTTCAGCCTGTGCTAGTAGCTTGGATGACTCCCAAGAAACCATTGTTACAAACAGTTACAATGCTGTGGTTCAAGGAGGGCGATACTAATGAAACAGGTGTGACTATTCCTTAGATGAAGTTGGATTTCTACCAGGTCTCTGCGTAATTCTCCTTTTCTAAAAAAAATTATTTGTTTGTTTATTTTGGGGTGCTGTGGTGCTGGGGATTGAACCCAGGGCTTTGCACACGCTAGGCAAATGCTCTACCACTGAGCTACATCTCCCAGGCCTGTTCTTTTTCTTTGTTTTTCGTTTTTTTGTAAGGTATCTATAGAAAGCCTGGTAACAAGGTATATTTTTTTTAACAAGGTATATTTTAGTGGTCATAATATTAAATGTGTTATGAGTGACATGGTATATTGCCACCCCAGGTGCCATGTCACCAACTTACACCAAGAATGAAATAATGGTAAAGAATTTCAGGTTTAGAAGCACTGGATTTTATATATAATCCCCAAGGAATTTAGAGCTTCGGGCCTAAAAAGTGGCTAGAACAAAAAAGGTGGAAGTCGGCTCCTCTAAGAAAATTTGGGGTGGGTAGAACTTCAGTATGTGCGGGGACCTCGCCTTCTTGCCTCCTTTCTCCCGCAGTCCCCAAGGCCCTGTTGGTGGACGCTGCCCGCAAGCCTCTGTACCTTCCAGTCACGCTTCTTATCCTTTCCTTGCCCCTGTTTCCAAGTTGAGTTACTCTGCATGCAAGTTGTATTGAGCCTTGTTCCCTGCCATGACCTACACAGCTTGACTTTTAGAAGAATTGTTACATGGATAACTAAAGAAATGGAGGGAACCTGTCCCAGTGAGGGTCTGAGTTTGGAAATGTGAAAGCTGAAAAGGTATAATTTCCCACTGCATCTTTAGACATTGTAATGCTGGTGGGTACTTGGCTTTGCCCTCAGGGTGGGGTCTGATGAACCAAGTCATCAGACTTGTTTTCACCACCTGTTCCCAGAGACCCAAGGCAGAAGAGGCAGGACGTGCTGCTGTCCTTTATCACAGTGAGTTGGACCTGTTTCCTGGCCTGGCTGAGCGTCAGCTCTGACCTCAGCAGCCCCCGGTTGCCTTGTTGAAGGAGCACAGTGGCAGATCCTCGAGTAATGGGGGCCAGGCTTCCCCGTGGGGCACACTAGGAGCAGGGCCAGCTGCCCACCCATGCCCACCCAAGAAGACAGTGCCAGGACCCTGGCTGCTCTGCCCTGATCCCTTGGCCACAAGGCCTAGAGGGCATCTGGAGTGGGAGGGGGTGATGGTGTCTGCTCTCTGTAAAAGCGTTTGATCTGAATGTGCTATTGTGTTTTTTGTCTCTGGTTTGCCAGGGCCTGGGAGGAGTTTCATGGCCTGGTGAACAGCAGCGGCCGCTGATTGGCGCTCCCCCTCTGTCTCACACTCAGGGTAGGGCCTTGTCTACCTTCTCTGTAACCCCATGATAAACCTCTCAGCCGGAGACACCCTCTCCCCAGGGGTATGCCCTTGCACACTGACCCCAGCCTTGCCTCTGCCAGCATCGAGCTTCCCCATCACAGACCTATTGGTGGCCCTTCGGCCGGTCATCTCACCCCACTGTGCTTATTCCCATCTGCAAAACGAGTCTCCGCAGACCTGCAGGTCTCTCAGATCCCTTTTGATGCCAACATTGGATGACAGTAAATGTGCCCCCAAGTTTTTTTTTGTTTTTTTTTTTTTTGGAAGCTCTAATAAGACCATTTTTGGCCTGTCCATGTCCTGTGGCCAGAAGGGTAGTTCCGAAGGCCCCCACTGGGTTAGGTGAGAGGGATGGCTTGTTTGCTGGTGGTGTCTGTCGGTTGTTAGGAAGCAGCACTGTAAATGCAGACTTTGAGCAATGCAGGTAAATGGGGGCAGAGTGGACTTCCAGGCTGCATTAGAGGCAGATGCAGGCTGCACTCCAGCTACAGCAGCATGTTTACCGCAGGGAGGGAGGGACGCTGAGACGAGGGCTGGGGCCACCGAAGCATTCACCTTAGGGACGTCTGTTTGCAGCACAGGGAACTGGGTAAGTTTGTTTAGAGTGAGAAGAAAGGGTGAGAGGCCAGTGTCTACCTGGGCCACAGATGAGCATCTGCTCTGGGACGCCAGGCCATCCCACACTCCCACCCTTCCAGTACCCAGGAAACAGTATGTTTGAAGTTCTGAAGTTGGAGCAGAACATGGCAGCGGCTGTAGTCCCCTTTCCTGAGCTGGGCACTGTGGCACACACCTGTAACCCTGGCACTGGGGAGGCTGAGGCAGGAGGATTGCCATGAGTTCAAGACCAGCCTGAACTACATATCGAGACCCTGTCTCAAACCTCCCCTCAAAAAAAAGTTAGGCTGGGGATTTAGCTCAGTGATTAGTGCCTGCCTTGCAAGCACAAGGCCCTGAGTTTGATCCCCAGCACCAAAAAAAAAAAAGTCCCCTTCCCAGGAAGCAGTTGAGGGTTTTCCAGAAAAGGAGCCCTCATCCCTCAGGCAAGCTGGAGAAAGGGACCACTGTGGGACAGAAGCTGGTGGCCAGGGTTCTGGGTGCTCTGTGGTTCCGGTATGACCTGGAGAGGAGCAGTCTCAGGGCTTCTGCACAGGTGGGCAGTGTGCCTGTTCTTACAGTCTGGTCCTGTTAGTAGAAATTCAGTTTTCGGGGGTTGGGGATTTAGCTCAATAGTAGAGCGCTTGCCTGGCAAGCGCACGGCCCCGAGTTTGATCCCTCGCACCTAAATAAATAAATTCACAAATTCAGTTTTCAGGTTGTGGTTCCATATTTTAAAAACTGCAGTTTACAAGTTGACAGATAATTCCAAGGTGGCTGCCAGTAAGTCTGTGTCAGCTGCCAGCTCCAGTAGTGTAT